>OY751313.1:28946323-29168823 GCA_963564615.1 Rhorus exstirpatorius
GTTGACTCGTTGCCGGTACCTGCTGCTTACGGAGATGCGCTGTCGAGATACGCGCTGGTGAGCACGCTGTTAGAAGTTCTCGGTGTCGTGTTATCCTTGATGACGATCAAGGCACCGGTGACGATGATCGATGACGCGCGAATTTTATGTGAGTTTTTTTTTCGTTTTTTTTTCACTCTTCCTCCCCTTTTTTCACAAAAGAAAACAAAATATTTTGCGATTTTCGGTGTTAATGTTTTTGTTTATGATATTTTTTTCCACACGCGACAAAAAAAATTTTGATTGTCGACGTTAATGTCTTGTTTATGATATTTTCCACACATAAAAAAAGGATTTTGCGATTTTCGATGTTATTTTACCACACGTGAAAAAATTATTTTGAGATTTTCGATGTTAATGTTTTTTTTCTATGATGTTCTTTCACACACGAAAAAGGTATTGTACACTTTTCGTAATTGTGTTTTTGTTTATGATTTTTTTTCGCACTGATTTTTTCCGCACAAATCGCGCTGAAATCCAACCGCTGCCACCAAATTTATTATACTAATAGATGTTACGTCCCGAGAGCGTCGGTAGAGCAGAAACTCCTGTAACCCGCGATACGCGAGTTCGACGAGTCTGATATGAGCGGTTTCTGCTTTTTCCCTACTCGATACCGGAACCAATAGTATATAAATGTTTTTGGGTATATCAGCGACCACTACGCGTGGCTGATTTGCCGGAAAAAAGATGTAGATGATTGCGAAGATTTGTTGATTAAACAGATGAACGTTTTTATTCAATTTATAGCTGTCGATGATCTTGGTTGGTAAGACCAAGATATTTTGAGTATGAGTACAGAATGTTTGATACACTTGATATTTTCGGATAACAGACACTGGAATCGCGCGCACGAAGTTTAAATTGAGCGCGATTCGAACTCTGGATTTCGAATTTAGACTGTTCGTACGATGCAAAGATAGAATTGCAGTCAAGTGGTAAAAATTAAGTGTCTGTCGATAAAACGAAGTTCGTAAGCGAAGTGATAAAAATTTTGTGTCAGTCGATGGGTAAAAATTAAGTGTCTATTTTTTGGAGAGTTCGGTTTTTTATAACCTTCGTGAATGGAGTTTTGGGAGATGGAAAATTTGGGTTTGGTAGGAGAGATTTGTTCTCGTTGGTCCAAGTGGAGCAAGGGAGGAGTCAAGCTGATGCCGCGTGGGCGTACTTAAGGGCGGTTTTTTATCCTTCAAAAAGTTTGGTGATCGTTGCGAGTTTCCTGTGTCTGTTTTACATATATTTTCTTAGAGATAAACATGCCGGCGTTTTCCTCGGAAGAGGGGAACCGTTTTTTCAGTTCCAAGATAAAGAATATTCGACAGTGAATAACGACAGTGAATTTGAATAAATCATGTTGCTATATAAAAGTTTCATTGTGACTTGATAGTACAATGAAATCAGTCTCCAAAATAATCCTTTCGTATTGCTGTGTATTTGCTCAGAGCAAAAAAAGAAACAAAACATGAATTATTAATTTTTTCACTTAAAATATTATAATCCGTCCAACAATGGCAATAATTATTCTGGGACAAATTGTTTTGTTTACTAATTGAAAGTTTACCGCCATACAATGACATGATAGATGAAATTTTTCGTTCTTTTTATGTTTATTTTTTTCAACTTCTACTACTGTATGATTCACCAGAGTCAACAGTTTTTTTTATTATTTATGTACCTAATAAATCAGTGAACATAAATAATAAAATTATATCGAGTTTTTCTTTTTAAAATTATGAATTTTCAACGTTATAATTATCCTATCGGAAAGTTGCTTACATTCGAGTCAACCTGAATTGTGCTAGTATTCGAGTCAACCCGAAACGTGCTATTACAGTCAAAGTCCCTACAATTTAACCAGTTGGGACCGGTCGCGTTCCCGTTCCCACATTTTAATTTCCCCTCTAGCTCCCACTCGAAACTCAATGCTTTTGAATATTTACAAGTGTTTTAATTTAATTTACACTAACGACACTCTAAACATATCAAACGTCAGATGTTGCTCCGAAACTAATATAATTAAGGGTTAAGAATAGTGTTTCTTCAGCCCGAGCTGACTTTCGGAGTGGGGGAAAATCACCACAACGGAAGTTAAATTGTGGGAATAATAACCATGGTGACCAGTCAATATGTGGGGATGGTCAAAATGTGGGGAGTTAAATTGTAGGGACTTTGACTGTATTCGAGTCAACCCGAAACGTGCTAGTATTCGAGTCAACCCGAAACGTGCTAGTATTCGAGTCAACCCGAAAGTGCTAGTATTCAAGTCAATCTGAAACGTGCTCTTTTTCCCCCGGAATTTGAAACGTGTTCTTTTCCACCCGGAATTTGAAACGTGCTCTTTTCCACCCGGAATTTGAAACGTGCTCTTTTCCACGCGGAATCTGAAACGTGCTTTTATTCGTATCGGGCGTCGATAATAGGATAAATTAGATAATAAACCGTTTTTATTATTTTCTGAATATTTAACCTCCTTCATAATTATACTCTGATTTGACTACGTAGTAGCCTTGCTACAGCACTGGGACCCTTGCGACGCAATTTAATAAGAGCGGCATTACATGCAGCACCATCAATCGGTGATTCGTACAACCGATAGTGAAGAGAGGTTTCTATATCATCAACTGAAGCCAACTACATTTCTCCGCCGATAACGCGCCGTTCGACGAATTGTATTGGAGACATACTCGTTAGAAATCGTATTTAGCTTGGATGAGTTTGGGGAAATAAGATAGACAAAATGATTCTCAGGCCAGTAGGATGCGTTCTCGAATGACTTTGCCCGGCGCATGCAATGTTTTTGAACGTCTTCAACCGGAATGACATTGCTGCGTCAAGATTCTCCCACTTTTATACAAGTGATTTGGATAGCATGGTGGTATAAAGAAACCGTTTTCAGTCATACTGTCGTTTGGTGGCATTGAAATTTCGGATACCTACACCTCACCCAGGGATGGTGAATATATAGCTAGTCGGACAAATACGTTATTGTGATTTCAATTTTTTTCCAATTACTCTGAATCGAAGAAAAATCGTTTGGTAACGATTGGTGGTCATATCAAATTGATTGATGGTCAATAGTTTTTTTTTAAATTTTTTATAAATTATCAATTTTTGGGACGAGACAAGCGAGGAAGAAAGTACTTCTTCACCTCTAAGATTCTGGCAGTTTAGCTTCGTCAAACGAATTGACGACGTTATTTTTCTAATTTACAATAGTTTTTTCGGCATAATTTTCTTTAACAAATGACAATGCTTAATGCTACGCAGCATGATAGCTGCGTAGCATTGTCATCGCTGGTAGCGTTCAAAATATTTTATTCAGATGATATTATTATTATTTATATATGCATATATAAGTTTTTTTTTCAAAATATATTTATACTGCAGCAGTGTTTCCTTCAAATGGGGAACATTTTTTTATAGTCACTTTGGTGGGGGGGGGGGGGGGGGAGTACATTGTAGTTTCCCGTACATTCACAATGTACATTTACAATGTACTTTGCCGTACTTTACCGCCGTACTTTACAGGGGGGCAATATACGCAACTCCACAGGATTTTTTGATGTTGGAAGAGTGGGGATAAGTGAAGAGGGAAAAATGGTTTTCTTTTCAATTTTCTGTTTCTTTTTTTCATCTATTTCAACGGTCCGATGACGACATATTTTTTTTTTAGAAAACGACAACAAAACTAAGAATATTCATTATTTTTGTCGTTTCAGGAGGTACGATCATTATGACGAATCCAACTTTCGGACTTGAAATTTTGATATATTTTAGACGAATACTTTATGCGCCTAATGCAAAAATTTGAGCTATATTGACAGTTTACTTTTTTGGAATAAAATTGCAAAGTCGAGCAGTTTGAGTAAATAAAGCACGTCTTCTTGTGGAGACGGTGAACCGGAAGTGCGGTGATCAATGTATTGCTGCTCACGTATCCAACTGCACCCGTTGTAAAACTGAAATTAAATAGATTATATATAATAGATATGATTGTGAAAAATGGAAAAATTACTTTTCACCGTATAATTGAAGTGAGTAGTATATGGACCACTCTGGCGACCCCCACTGCTATCCCCACTCCTATCCCCTCCACTTTCCCCCGCGCTGGAGCCTCTTTCCGAGCGTGGTGGGGGTAATGGTGGGGAGAGGTGGTGGGGGAAGAGTTCTGAGGGCTCGCCATAGTGGTCCGATTATTATTATTATTATTATTACTATTATTATTATTAATATTTATTTTTATTATTTTCAATATTCTCTCTCTCTCTCTCTCTCTCTCTCTCTTTCTCTCTCTCTCTCTCTCTCTCTCTCTCTCTCTCTCTCTCTGGATTATTATTTTTTACTTTCATAATTATTATTATTTTTATTATTATTTTTAATATTTCCACTCTCTCTCCGATTTATGATTATTTTTTACTTATGCTTCTTCCGAGACTATTAGGCGCATCTCTCTCTCTCTCTCTCTCTCTCGCTCCTGTCACTTAGGTTTTTCCTCTCTTTCTCCTTCTCTCGCACACACTCTCTGTTTTTCGCGCACATTTTATCTCTCTCTCACTATTCTCCCTCGTTATTTCGGTAACTAAAATTCATTCTGAATCCGTGAAAAAAAATCACCGCACAGTAGAATTGCGAAGGAGTTTAAAAACACTCGTACTAGCACTCCAAAATTTTTTCCGATATTCCTACGAATACGGTTTTGAGCGATCTACAGCAGGAATAATTTTGAAAAACGATAGAATGCAAACACGCACAGATATATTCGTTATACTTATCTCCTTGAGACCCGTCATTGTGAAATATTTTTATTAGCACGAGCACACACGTTAATCCTGAGGGCACATAAATTATTTAAACGAATAATATTTTAACCGATTGACATTGCGAGAACGTTTTCCCGATGTTACACGATTAAAAGAACGACGATTACTGAGCTCTACAGATGCTTGGAAGCAAGCTCCACACGCCTTTAGGGATAATATTATGAAGACTTCTCGGCGCGCGCGAAATGCACCGTCAGCACCACGTGCATGTCTCATCGTCGCCCAAGCTTGCTTGAATTCGCTCATTTTTTTATTCGTATGGAGGATAATATATTCAATGTATATAATGTGGTCTAAAGATGCAACGCGAGTATACTTACAGACACAATAGGTATACGCTGCGAATATACATAGGTAAGTTAACGAGGTACCGTTCCGTAGCGCTCGAGAGTCAATAACTATGGGCATGCTCACGCGGTATCGTTCAGCAGCAGCAGTTCTTTTACATATAGGGCGAAGAATGAATTAAAATTGTACAGATCGCAGGCAAGCAGGGGCGCTTTAGCATCGAATGGCCCATCTACAAGAGTATAGCGATGACTGATACTGTTCTCCTTTGCGATTGTATTTTTCAAATTTTTTTTCCACCCGGAGAGAAAAGTTGCATAGCTCTCGCCGCTACACATACACACTGGCGTGTATAAGAGGATGTCAGCTAACTTGCACGCGCCAAGGTTTACTTTGTTTTGATGAAAACAGAGTATCAATATCATGATGCTTTATATGAAAGCGATGTATAAGTCTGATTCGAGCTATGTAAGAAAAATTATAAATTAAAAATTTTTCTCTACACGGAAAAAAATTTTGCCTCTCGGGAGAAAAACTTCGGAAATTCTTTTGAGAGATATGAGCTCGAGGGTCAGCAAAGAGGTACGGCTGAGATCACGAGCATAGTTATCGAGCTCTCCTCTTTGTGCGAATATTCGCTAACTCTGTCTCTCTTTCTCTCTCTCTTTTCTGATGCATATCTTTTTCCATGCCTCGAATCTTTCTATCGCAGCAATAGCGGGGCTTTTTTTTTATATTTTTCGATGTACACCGAGTATTCGGGTATAACACTACGAGATTTCTCGATTTCTCGAGGTGCGTGAAACGCACCATCAGCGGAGCATCAGCAGACTGCATGCCTTCTTTGCTCATTGCTGCGAATCTCTCCTTATTCTTCATTTAATGTGTTTTCGTACTTCATGCTCTTTATAGTAATATAATTTTAATACATTTAGGCCTCAAGACCCATTAAGACTTATGAAAATTATTGAGACCGCCTACTTATTTCTCGTTTGTAAAAGTATATTTTTTGAAAAATGATATTAAGTTTTAAAATGCATATCAAAGCTAAGCAATCTCCACTTCGTTGCGCTTTTCGAAGAAGTCGCTGTTTAAAAAATTTGATCAGTGTCTCGCTATATCATGTTACATTGAAACAATAAGAGAATTTGGAATGCTTATATACATATGTGGCGAGATCTTGAAATCTTGATATCTTGATATCTTGATACCTCATCATGCATATTTTTGTGTCGCAAGGGGCATCGATTTTTGATGGCGCTGCAATTTAAGTAAATGAGTAAACTCGCTCAGAAGGCTAGCGCTAAAAAATTTGATCAGAGTCTCGCTATATAATGTTACATTGAAACAATAAGAGCACTTGGAATGCTTATATACATATGTGGCGAGTCTTGAAATCTTGATATCTTGATATCTTGATACCTCATCATGCATATTTTTGTGTCGCAAGGGGCATCGATTTTTGATGGCGCTGCAATTTAAGTAAATGAGTAAATTCGCTCAGAAGGCTAGCGCTAGCGCTAAGTATTTATATGGCCAGAACAAGATGCAATGTTAATCAGTCTCAATCCAGCAGCGAATTATCACGTATCGTTATCAATCATGGCAGATCGAGCACTTCGCGAGTGTATATTAAATCTTTTGCGTTTGGCCGTATTACATAGTTCTCAGCTTCGTCGTCGGTGTAACGAGCAATGGTGCAACGAATTAAATAGATTATCGGGCGATAGACTTATAAGACGCCTAAAATATATTGTATGGTGGGCGCCCTTGCGAATCATAGCGGCAGCCTACAACAGAGACATACTAAATGGTCAACAAGTGCTAGCGTGTGTGTTTGAAGAGCTGCAGCGTCGAGGATTGGAAAACGCGTTATGTGTCCGCGGTATTGTCGATGAAATCAGAAGTAAGTTCTGTTATATCATAAAAAATAATCATGTATATTTGTAATACTTAAACTGTATTGAAAAATTTTTTCACGATGTCATTATTACGCCAGCACGTATTGAAATTTTTTTCACGATGCCATTATTACGCTAGCACGGGCAAGCCTTATTTATCGAGCTCTTCTCTTTGCGCCATGCTTCGCGTGGTCCCGAGCTCTCTCTCTCTCTCTCTCTACCTCTCGCTGGCTCTCTTTCATGAAAGCGATACAGAGCTTCTGTTATCGTTAGAAAATTTTACGAATTTCAACGCGAAATATTCAAAAAGTATTCTTATTGATCAATTTCCTCTTTCTCTCTCTCTCTCTCTCTTTCGTTAAAGCGGTATGGATCTTAAAGCGTATTGAAAAAATATTTTCACCGCTGTTATTTCGATAGTATGGTCAAACCCTATTTATCGAGCTCTACTCTTTGTGCCATGCTTCGCGTGGTTCCGCATTCTTTGCAATTCTCTCACTCTCTCGCTCTTTTTTCATGAGCACGATGCAGAGCACCTGTTTGCGTAAGCAGAGATAATCGTTATTTATCGAGCTCTACTCTTTGTGCTATGCTTCGCGTGGTTCCGTGCTCTCTACCTCTCGCTGTCTCTCTCTCTTTCATTAAAGGGGGTACAGAGCGCCTGTTATCGTTAGAAAAAATATTTTACGAATTTCAATATGATATATTTAAAAAATGTATTCTTATTCACCAATCTCCTCTTTTTCTCTCTCCTTACATTATTATCGTAAGAAAAACATTTATATGAAATTTTAACACGGTTCGTTTACCGGAAAAATTATGAGTTGAAAGCACTACTTCTATTAAAAGAGGGATATTATTTTTAATGGTTGTGCACCTAATATAGTATATCGACAATTCTTGGATGCATCGCCGAATGAAGAAGCAACTCTTATAGAAGGGGCTTGTGCTGTGGAATTAGCATGCCAGCAGAGGAGCGCAACGAGTCAGCACCTGTCATGCACCGAGCTGAATGATGAGCGACCTACGAGTACGGTTTCAAGTATCGAGCATCCTTCGGACATATTTTCTAATTCGACGATTTTTGAACGTTAGTTGAAATTAAGGTGCAAAAAAAAATAAAAAAAATTAAAAATTGGTGTGGCGTCAATTTTAAATTATAAATTTATCCAGAGGGCATAGATAGGGAGAGGGTAACAGACGCTGCTGTACCAGGCCCATCAGGCCTATGCCATTCTGGACGACGAGCAACCCCAACCTCTGACCCTGATGATGTTTTTGACCATCGCGAAAATCAGCTGTGGGAATATCCGATCGAGAACGAGAGAGACGAGGAAATAGCATTTCAAAGAGCTGACGACTGGCTTCAAATGCTCGTGACTGATGACGACTCTGGTAAATAATTTTTCTTACACATGAAAAAATTAATTAAGTATGTAAGTAAGTGGGTCCTTTTGTAACAGGGTATTCGTCAGCATCTTTGTTTGAGTGGTGATATCGGTCTATTTAAGCAGTACTATGATGCGCGAGAGGTACAAATATTGATAAAATTTAATAATTTCATATTAATCAGCTCTAGAATCTAATACATGTCTCTTTTTCCAGAGTTGCAAAGAGGGTCAGGCAGGCAGCGTACTACAGCAAGGAGCGAGCCGCTCCATGAAATACACCCGCCGGGAAAGCATTTTGAGATCATCGGTGATTACACGAGGTACTTCAAGCGCTTCAAAATACGGGGGCGTGAAACGTCGTTGAGAATTCGTCAACCAGTCTCTGGAGTTAGCGTGGTGGACTGGCTCAACGGTGCGTTTCGTGATCTGTTAACACACATCATGAGCTCCTGCGAGGGCGGCGATTATGTAGGCGTTTCGTTTACAGCGAATAGCTTGCCGCACGGGCCCGTGTGGTTATCTTTCCGACCGGCCCGCGATTATGTATTCGAAGATATTTGGAAATTGATAAGCAGCGTGGCACAAAGTGCATCATCTTTGAACATTGATGACTCGTGCACGATAAAAATGTGCGCTGTCAAAGGGGTTGAAGGGCGCGGTCGGAAAGGTCTCACACACGAAGCTGTCGCAAAACAATCTATTCTTTCGATCCGAAACACCGAAAATCTGTGTTTACCGCGTTCGCTGGTAGCAGCCCGAGCATACGCAGAACGAGGAGAAATACGGACGGGTAGTCTTTATAATAAATGGCAGCGTATGAGACAAATTAATGGGTCCGTACAAAAACAGGCAGCGCTCGAACTCACAAGAGAAGCAGATGTCCACGTACCTGCAGAGGGCTGTGGTGTATACGAAATTGCGCGCTATCAGAATTATTTGGCACGAGACGGGTTAGCAATTGTCGTTTACGAGTTTTTAACTTTGGGTCGCGGGGAGGAGCCTCTATTTGACGGGAGACAGGGTGTTCTGAACAGCATAGGCACAATTCAGCACACCCTGTATATATTGTATTACGAGCGTTCACATCGTTTCGAGCCTATTCTCAATCTCAGAGCAGCTGTTGGCAGTAGAGATTTTTGTTCCTCGTGTAACACAGCATATCGTCGACTCGGTCATAGATGTTTAAAGAAAAAATGTCTTCGATGCTGGGGGCTGCAGGCGTGCAATACGCGCTCGCTCAATATAATCAGATGTGAGGCGTGCAATCGCGATTTTTTCGGAGAGGACTGCTTTCAGAGGCATAAGGTGCCGATCGTGACCATGAGGCGTAGAGAGCCTAGCGTTTGTGAAGCTCTGAAACGATGCCGGAACTGCTTTCGAGCAATAAGGCCTTTGGAAAAATCAGAGAAGCATAAATGCGGAGTAGGGTACTGCAAAACGTGCAAATCCGATCAACCGAATAATCATTTGTGTTTCATGAAACCGATTCGAAGTACTCCAGATTTGAAAAAAATACTATTTATTTTTTATGATTTTGAAACACAGCAGAGCACACCTGTGAAGGGTGATGCGACTACTCTTGTACACGAACCAAATCTTTGCGTGGCACAGCGCGTTTGCACGTTTTGCTGTGTTAACGACTCTATAACCGAACCGTGCGAGCATTGCGGGGAACACGAATTTGTGTTTAGTCACAGCCCCGTAGCCCAGCTTGTCGAATTAGCCATGCAACCGCTCGAAGGTTTTTCGCGTACCATCTGTATCGCTCACAATGCAGGGGGTTTCGACGCTCAATTTATCCTGCGTTATTTCATCGAAGAGAAAAAAACTCAGCTCCCCACACTAATCATGAACGGTACAAAAATTATTACGATGCACGTCGGAAAGCTCGTATTTCTCGACAGTCTAAATTATTTCCATATGCCTCTGAGTGGTTTACCGAAAGCCTTCGGGCTTACCGGTGCTATCGTTAAAGGCACTTTTCCACATTTGTTTAACCGGCCGGAAAATCAAAATTACGTATGCGAATTGCCGCCTCTCGAGCATTATTCTCCGGACACGATGCGCGCCGATGAGCGCCGGAAATTTCTCGATTGGTATCGCGAAACAAAAGACAAAAATTACGTATTCGTTTTTTCGGAAGAGCTTATCAGCTATTGTAAGACAGATGTCACGATTTTACGACGTGCGTGTATGGCTTTTTGCAATATGTTCATTACCAGCGGTCGCGTCTGCCCGTTTAATGAAAGTACAACAATAGCATCAGCCTGCTTCAGAGTTTTTCGAAAAAACTTCTTGAAAGATAATTCAATAGGCATTATACCCACGGGGGGATACAGATGGGCGCAAAATCAATCGAAAAAAGCGGTATCATGGCTATCGTGGATAGAGCACTCACTGGGTGTTCGTATTATTCATGCGGGCCGAACACGCGAATTCAGAATACCTCAAAATCTCTTGGTAGACGGGTACTACGAGACTCCTAACGGGGCGCATGTATTGCAGTTTCACGGTTGCTACTGGCACGGTTGCCCACGTTGCTATCCCACAAACAGAGACAACCGACAAAGCGATGGAATATCCATGCACGAGCGTTTCGAGAGAACTACTGCTGTAACTGAGAGGATTCAAACGGGAGGGTATTTGCTCACGGAAATTTGGGAGTGTGATTACGATCGCTTGTTAAATTCGACAGCCGAGATGAGGACTTTCCTGCAAGATAACCCTTTAGCTACAGCAGAGCCTCTCAATCCGCGTGATGCTTATTTCGGCGGACGGACAGAAAACATGGTTACGCTCTATGACGTTAACGCTACGGAAAAAATACGTTACGTAGACGTTTGCTCTCTGTACATTTGTACATCTGTACAATCTGTACATTTGTACATCTGTATATTTGTAAACTCGGTAAATACCCCGTGGGCCATCAGAAAGTATACGTGGGTAACGAGTGCATGGAATTGACAGGTCCTGATAACACCGATCTCGCTCTCGTTGAGGGTCTCGTAAAATGTACCGTATTGCCGCCTCGTAATCTTTACCACCCCGTATTACCAGTGCGTATGCATAATCGATTATTATTTGCTCTATGCCGCAGCTGCTGTGAGATTATGAATCAGGGTGTATGTACACACGAAGATCCTGTAGAGCGCGTGTTCAAGGGTACATGGGTTGTCGACGAGTTGCGAAAAGCCGTGTCGTGTGGGTACAGAGTGATAGACGTGACTGAAATTTGGCAATATGAAACGACGCAGTTCAATCGCGATACACAGACAGGGGGGGCATGTTGTCGAATATATTAACACGTTTTTAAAAATCAAACAAGAAGCCAGTGGATGGCCCGACAATTGCTCCGAAGATAAAGCCGCGCAAGATCTCTATATAGCCGATTTCGAACGATCAGAAGGAATCAAGCTAAACCGCGACTCCATCGCTAAAAATCCGGGGCTGCGATCTGTTGCAAAGCTGTGCCTTAATTCATTTTGGGGGAAGTTTGGGCAGCGGGAAAATCTACCGCAGACAGAAATAGTTTCGACGCGTAAAAAACTTATGGAACTATTGACTAGCCCTGAGCACGAGATCACGGGTATTTTACCCGTAAATAACGAAATATTGTATGTAAGCTACACGAAAATCAGTGACGCTGTTATACCATCCAGCATAGCGAACGCCGTAGTAGCAGCATACACCACAGCCCAGGCCCGCCTAAAACTTTATAGTTACCTAGAGCGGCTGGGTCGTCGTGCTTTGTACTGCGATACTGATTCCGTAATTTACGTATCGCACGAAGAAAAAGACGGGTACGAGCCTCCAACGGGACAGCTCTTAGGGGATCTCACAGACGAGCTGAGCTCTTATGGGGAAGGTAGTTATATTAGAAGTTTCATTTCAGGAGGACCAAAATTTTATTCTTTTATCGTATGCACTCCCAATGGAGAGAAAAAAGAAGTATGTAAAGTAAAAGGGATAACGCTTAATTTTGCGAACAAGGGATTAATTAATTATAACTCAGTGCGCTCCTTCATAACCGGTGAGAGAGACGAGCCTGTTGTGCTAAAGTATGACGCTATACGACGCACGGCATTTCATCAGGTCGGCACACGTCCTGAAACAAAATCATGCAAACCATCGAGCGTCAAACGGAGACGAGATGGCGAATATGGCACTCTTCCTTACGGTTATAAAGAATAATGTATATAGATATAGACCTCGCACTACTTTGTAAATAATGTATATAAATAAAACTTTATGTTCTTATGTATATTCGTCTTTTCGAACCCTATATATGTTTCAGCTAATACGAAGATTGTGCTCATTCGCAAAAATGGATGTGCGGTGGAAACATCCTTGGACGGCGATGGTTTGCGGGCCCACGGGCTGCGGTAAAACATACTTTGTGAAAAAGTTTTTGAAATTCATTTCGCATTTGAATAGTGAACCGTTTCAACGAATTATTTTCTATTATTCCGAGTGGCAACAAGCGTATATGGAGTACGGTTCTTCGATAGAGTTTCGCGAAGGTTTACCACAAGCCTCGGATTATGCAAACGATCCGCGTGCAAAACTTATAATTATTGACGATTTGATGCGCGAGGCATCGAACAATAGCGTTGTCGACCTCTTTACCAAGGGTAGTCATCATAAGAATTTGAGCGTGTTTTTTATAACGCAAAATTTATTTTATCAGGGTCACGGGCAACGGGATATATTACTGAACGCTAATTATATAGTAGTTTTTAAAAATCCGCGAGATCGCGCTCAAATACAGCACCTGGCGCGCCAGGTTTACCCCGAAAACCCCCGATTTCTGCAGGAAGTTTATTACGACGCGACAAGCAAACCACACGGTTATCTGCTCTTGGACTTGAAACAATCGACTCCCGATAACTGTAGATTTTGAACGTGTATTTTCCCCGATGATCCACAGCATTTCGTTTACGTGCCGCGAAAAAAGTTAAAAAGCACCGACACAGCCGGAGAAGTACCAGTCTTGCGGCTGTGATGGCGGGTAACAGGTCCTCTCTCTGCAAGAAGCACGTTGCAATATTGCACGCACTCCAGCATCTCAACAAGGAGCAGCGAGACGCCGTTTTGCGTAAAGCCGATCCACGAATAATTCGTTGTATTTGTGAGTGTGCGTCAAACATTCTACGTGGTAACGTGCCTTTGAAGCCTGAACAAAGAAAAAAGTTGCGTCGCCACGCATCTATTCTTCGACGACTAGCTGCGAAAAGCGGTAGTTGGAAAAGCAAGAAATGTTTTGTGGTTCAAAACGGTGGGTTCCTACCGCTGCTGCTCGCCCCCGTACTGGGTACGCTCTTGTCACGTTTGATCGGCGGTAGTGGATAATGGAGCATGCGAGAAAAATGGTGCTCGTGCCTGAAGAGAATCTTCAGCATATACGTGTGCAGAATAATCGACAAACGGAATCTGTTCAACGGCAACAGCAGCAAACAGTGCAAACCCTTGGTACGACACTGAGTAGATTGGACACTGAGATGAACGATATTCTGAATTCTAATTCGTACAAGGATGAGAGGGAAAAGTGGTCGGCGTATTTCGCGGTGTTGCAGCGATATCTCCATTTTGCCGATAATGAGCAAGCGCAGCAGCATCGTGCACTCGCAAAAAATGATGATTACATCACGACACCGATAGAGGAGGAGGGGAATAGTGGAAAAGGCGCTGAAATTCCACGCATAAACGACTCTATGATCGTTGAGAGTGTCCCGACAAAATATCGCCATAAAGCAAAACTATTGCTCCGTCGTTTACGCCTTGTACCAGTAACAGAGTTTTGCTGGGATCCTACAGGCACCGTCTCCATCGCAGGCAAAGAAATCAAGGACTCCAATATTGTCGATCTTATAAACGATGCTATGCACGCGAGGAAAATCTCAACGCCGGCGGGTCGTCATGCATTTGCAGGATTTTTAAAAGCGGCAAAAATTCCACGCGAGTTTGTTGGAAACCAGGATCTGTGGAGGTCCGATGTGCCCACCTCGACGCTTTTTCGGAAAAAAAGAAAAATACCTGTGCACTCCCACGACTTGTCGTTGAGCGACGCGGGAGCCAATCACAGCAGCGACAAATCCACTGATCCCAGTATTTATGAGCTTTTCAGTACCTCTGAGAGGGAGCAAACAGGCGCTGGCCAGTGTAAAAAGAAGAAGAAGAAGAATCGTGTAATTTGGGCTAACCTAAAACTCTAAACCATGAAAACATTGGAAAAGCTGTACTATAATCCCTCCCACGAAGCATCGTTCTCGGGCGCTGCAAAATTATTACGCGCAACGCGAAAAAAAATTTCTAACGAAAAGACCGCGCAGTGGGTGGAGACACAGGATGCTTACACGAAACATCGTCCTGTAAAACATCGATTTCCACGACGTCATTACAGCGTGCGAAACATTCATGATGTCTGGGAGGCTGATCTCGTAGATCTTCGCTCGATCAAAGATTACAACGATGGTCATACCTATCTCCTCGTAGTCATAGATGTGCTCAGTAAATATGCATGGGTCGAACCTTTGCGCGACAAGACTGCTGCGTCTGTAGCTAAGGCTTTTACGCGGATACTCACGCAAAAAGCCACTAATAGCCGATCACCCGTATGCCTGCAATCGGATCGAGGCAAAGAATTCATGGGTGCTGCATTTCAAGAGCTCCTAAAGAAGAAAAATATTCAGTTTCGAGCTGCACGGAATCCTGATATAAAAGCCGCAATTGTGGGAAGATTTAATCGAACATTGAAAGAAAGAATGTGGCGATACTTTACGTATACTCGCGCGAAGCGATACATCAATGTGTTGCAAAATATAGTGTCTGCATAGAATAATGCCCGGCATAGCAGCATAAAAATGGCCCCGGTAACGGCGACTCTTGCCACTGCAGCTCAAGCTCGTGCTAATTTGATGCAGCGTTACAAGGATTCGGAGCGAGAACACATCCCTAAATACGGGATCGGTGATGTTGTACGAATCAGTAGTGCAAAAGCGGCCTTTGCAAAAGGTTACGAGAGCGGCTGGAGCAGCGAGCTGTTCAAAATTCATCGCATATCGACGACTAGTTGGCCGACGGTGTACTTTTTACGCGATCTTCACGGCGAAGATATTGACGGCATTTTTTACGAGGTCGAGTTATCGAGAGTTCGTACTATTACCGAAAAAAATAAAAAATCACGATGAGAGACGAGTTTTATATCGTTTTACCGAGCAATAGCAGTATGAAATATTACCCGGAAAATACGACAACGCGTTATACCACACGATTGCCACAGCGCGTATCTTTGCAAGGCAATTGGGCCGTTGGACTTACAGAAATACATATACCCATGACGATTCTGCATATACCTCAGGAAGACGAGCAGAACTTCATCAAGACCGCACCGTATAAAGTACAATCGGGTATTCACGATTCTGCTATTGACTTTGAAAAGAGCTGCGTGTATGTTCCACCCGGTGTATATAAGAGTATAGACTCATTGCTCGAAGTAATAAATGAACTACAGGGCGTTGCTGGTCATTTACTATTTCAGCGCACTCGCAATGGCTACGTCCAAGTGACCCGTATCTGCGATTCTTGCGAAAATTTAATTCATGCTTTCCATTTCTCACCAAGGCTCAACAAGATTTTAGGGTTTACCACACCCAGCAGTGTGGCGCTCCCGCCTGCATTCAGAGATGTTGGCTATACAAGCGCACGACCTGCCAGCCTAACTAATACTATTCCCGACATGTTATTCGTTTATACGGATATTTGTGAACCCTACATTACCGGCGATGTGCATGCACCTCTGTTACGTGTTGTACCATCTTATACCGCGGATAGCAACAATTACGGCTCTGTGAAGATTAGAGGTTTCTCGCCACCACGCTACGTACCTCTGCTTCATACAAACTTTCAATCGATCGATATCGATATAAGGGATGAGTTTGGACAGCCTATACCATTTGAGTACGGGACACTGACGGTGACATTACAGTTCAAGCGTGCTGATTAGAGAAGGCGTCGCAATGACTTATTACGATGAATACTTTCATATGCAAACGGGCGGTGCTCGGACCGGATATGGGGGTATCAGTAACGTGTACATAGGCTCACCGAATCAAAGGGGCCACGGGATTGGCAGTTTTCTCGGGGGTCTTTTCCGCCGTATTATACCTCTTTTGAAGAATGGAGCACGGGCTGTCGGCAAGGAGGCTCTGCGTGCCGGTGTTAATATTGCCACCGATATAATGGACAATGGTGTACGACCAAGAGAAGCGTTCAAAACGCGTCTACGTGAGTCTGGCGAAAATCTGAAGCGAAAGGCGGAGGAAAAAATTGATACGCTCATGAAGGGTTCTGGCTATAAAATGGCAAAAATTAATCGATCTCGGCATTCCATTTCCGGCCGAGGTGTGCGACGTATCCATAGTGTGAAAAAAAGAAAGAAAGCTACGTCTTCGCCGAGAAAACCGAGGAAGCGGGCAACGGCAAAGAGGAGGATAAATAAGAGAAGGACAACCAAGAAGAGGAAGGCTCTACGAACGGTGGCTGATATTTTCGCATAGAGATAGAGAGAGAGGGTAAATATGGCTTTCTTACACACACACTCTTGCGAGTGTTTAAAGTCAGAGCTCGAGCTATTTACACTGCCTCCTACACAAACCACCATCGAGGGAACACAATGGGTGTACTACAAACCGATCTCATCTTTAACGGATGATTCACCAATTGAGTTTGTGGTACCTGGTCAGGGTGATGAACACATTGATCTTGCTCACACCATGCTAAGCATGCGCGTTCAAATACAGTGTTTGGCTGAGAAGCCTGATTCAACGATTAAAATAGGCCCCGTCAATAATCTGATGCATTCAATGTTTAATCAAGTAGATGTGTTTTTCAATCAGAAACTTGTATCGCCCCCGAATAACGCGTATGCATACAGAGCATACATTGAAACACTGCTAAATTATGGAGACGGCGCAAAAAACTCTCATCTTACGAGTGTGCTCTGGTTCGCCGATACACCGGGAAAAATGGAGGATACAGATACAGCCAACGGTGGGCTTGTTAGCCGCAGAGACCTTCTTAGCAGTGGAAAAACTATTGATCTCCTCGGTCATCTTCACTGCGATGTCTTTAATCAAGAGAGATTCTTATTGAACGGTGTTGAAATGCGTCTGCGACTCGTACGCACGAATAATTCATTTTGCCTTATGGGCGGGACGGCAGACTATAAAATACATATTGTCGAAGCGTCGCTTCTTGTACGTCGCGCCAAGATAGCACCTGGTATACTTTTAGCACATGCAAGAACTCTGTGTAAAGCTACGGCGAAATATCCCCTGACACGCGTGGAGGTAAAGGCTATATCCATGCATAGCGGAGTACATGGCGAAACTCTCGATAATGTAATCCTCGGCCAGCTACCAAAACGTATCATCATTGGTTTCGTCGATAATAAAGCGTTCAACGGCTGTCTCGATAAAAACCCGTTTAATTTTAAAAATTATCAAATCAATTATCTATCGTTGTATGTGGATGGTATGCAAATACCGTCAAAGGCTCTGCAGCCTGACTTTACAAAATCGAAGCTTTACGTAGACGCGTATCATACTCTGTTCTCCGGAACGGGTATTCACTTTCTCAATGAAGGTAATTGTATTTCACGGGAGACCTACCCCGAAGGGTATTGCCTTTTCGCGTTTGATCTTACGCCCGATTTATCAGCAAACAGCAGTACTCATTGGAATTTGGTAAAACACGGCAGTGTTAGAATAGAAGTACGATCCGAAAAGGCTCTCGCATCAACGGTAAATTGTATTGTTTACGCCGAGTATGATAATGTGCTGGAGATTGACTCATCTAGACAAGTAATTGTTGACTTTTCTGGATAGTCAGCAGAATTTGTATCCGCCGAGCTAGGTCTCCGTGACACAAAGAGCTGAACAGTATTATCAGAGAGAGCAACGAGAAAGCATCATGAATATCGCAATCGATATACAGGGTTTGCGAGATAAAAACAATCGTTTTGTGCCGAAAGAAGTTGCGATCATTTGCCTACACGGGCCGTACACCGCTCATTGGCTTGTGTCTTCACCTCACGATAATGATGATCTATCACCGGCGCTGAAGCGTCAGAATTCCTGGTTGACTAGAAGTCATCATGGCTTACAATGGCGTGAGGGTGATACAACGTCGCAACATATGGAATCAATTTTGAAAAATATTGCGGAACAGTCTGATCGAATATTCACAAGGGGTTCAATAAAATCAGAGTACCTGGCGCAACTGACAGGTTGCTTCATTATAAATTTAGAGGAGGAGGAGGAGGCTCCTTCATTCCGTTATCTTCATCAGGACGACACTCGTTGCATATACCACGGATCGCTACATAACAATCTCACGTACAAATGTGCGCTGAATAATGCGAAACAAATAAAAGATTGGCTTTGTCATAAAGATCGCATCGACTCCTTATGGGAATATAGAACGACCACGAGCTGGAGCTTAGACGGGCCTCGCGAGGAAAAGAAAAAGAAACCTTCTGCTTCAGGCTGCTATGAACAGTCTAGAAATTCTGCAGGCCTTGCGGAACATACCAGACCACACGATAGGCGTATACCCAGCCGATCGTATCCCGAAGGTGTGGACGTGGCCGACAGCTTTTGTCGTTAATACCGATGGCCACAAATTACCCGGATCCCACTGGGTCGCCATGTACGTCGATCGAACTGGAGAAAGACGATACTTTGACAGCTACGGGATCTCTCCAATCGTTCCGCAGCATCTCATCCGACTCCGAAGAAACTGCAAGCTTTTCCGATGCAACGCTACTCAGCTTCAGGGTCCAGATTCGCAGTGTTGCGGACAGTATTGCATTATGTTTTTTCATTATATGTCTACTGGCTTTGGTATTAATAAGTTTCGAAGCGTATTTTCAGATGATTTATCCCGAAACGATAAAACAGTGAACGATTATTATAATGCGTATATAAAAAAACGCGAAAAGTCTAAGCCTCGGGGCAAAGTTTTCAATATGGACTCTGCGGTTGGTGGTGGCTGTGGTACAAATAATTTTAATCATAAAAACTTACACTGTATACAGAACTGTTGTTCCCGTGTACGGCAATAATGAATCTAATTTTAATATAAGAAATAAAATCGACATTGAAATTTTTCACGTTTTATTTTTTCTACCTATCCTTGAACTGCGATCACGCGCCTTGGAGTCAGCATTCTTTGGGTACAAACGTCACTTTTAGCGACTATCATATTTCAAGCGGAATGTGCATCAAACCGTCGATTCTTCGAATCGGTAGGAAAAAAATTATTTTTGCCTTTGTTATGTCTGAGGAAATGAGTCATCATTATAGGGTATCATATGTAGACGATCAGATTTCTTTTTGTCTTTGGTATTTCTAATAAAATGAGTAATCTTTATAGTGGGGGGAGGTCTAGTGGAGGGGCGACTGCAGAGTATAAGTTAGACCCTGGAGAACGACCATCATTCGCGATCAAACCGTGGTCAGATATCGAAGTAAACTTCAAAAACTCTTAAAGACTTTCATTTGCTGTCATTTGAGGTGTATGCTGAGAAAACGACGCGAATTAAAGCGGCGAATAGAAGCACTTTCACACGACATTGCGAGTATCAAAGCAGTAATACAAGCGAGATCGCAATTTCTCTCTTTAACACGAAAATTTGACGAACTCGATATTTACGATGGATTTCGCACAAATCAACAAAGCGGGACAAACGGCCGCGTTTCTACCTGTGAAAAAGTTATCGGAACTAGAGCTCAAAAAAGACTACAGCACCGGCGACATAAGAACCGTTTAAACTAAATGGGGCACGCGTATCGTCATCGACGTGGAAAACACATTTGCGTGCTTCCTACCAGCCAGATTCGTCCAACTGTTCGAAAAAGACGATCAGCTATTTCAGCAGATGATAGCCGCAGCCCGTGAAAATAATTTGGCCATGGAATATCGTGGAACAAAATTCAATAATCTGGAATTCAAACCGTCAACAAATCATTAAGTCCTGCGATGTATGCGAAACGTGCTAAGAATCTACGTGCGCTACTGCTACCGTTCGCCTATAAGCTAAATAATTTGGGGACGAAATCTGTGTGGGTGGGCCTTGATATTTGTCGGAACGGTACGTTACGCCCTGTGATTAGCTTCAAATGTTATATCCATGGTTGTTTAACTATGGACGGTCGTTCTTGGCACGATTTTCAAAATCATTTCAACATAGAGGATGAAGAAGACCCTGCACATCGCTCGTTACCGATATTCTGTTTTACAAAAGAGCAATTCATTATACTGTCATTATTACAAGCCAGTATAAACAGAAATATCTCGTGGCTTCGTCGTGTTTGCAACGAGGTAACAAATTGCAGAGACTCTCTTGTAGATGCAATAACATCAGAAACATCCATTTTTACAACGAGCTGCATACGCCGTAATATTCGCACGAAGCGTGCGAAAATACGAGAGAGAGCTACCCAAAAACGAACATCACCGAATAATTCATATAACGAATTACCTACTTGTACAAAAACAACGATAATTGACAATCTACTGACGCATCATTTGGATCACATCGTTAAAACTGTTATAGCCCGTAAAAGATAAATCCTTTTCTTATTGTATAAAAGCATTACGTATAATTAAGTGAAAATGTATATAAAATTAAATAAAGAGAAAAAAAGTATGGATTATTATTATTTGAATAATGATAATAATCGGGCCACTCTGGCGAACCCTCAGAACTCTTTCCCCCCACCACCTCTCCCCACCACAACCCCCACCACGCTCGGAAAGAGGCTCCGACGCGGGGGGAAAGTGGAGGGGATAGGAGTGGGGATAGGAGTGGGGGTCGCCAGAGTGGTCCATATACTACTGAAGTGCTACATCATAAAAAAGTTTTAATTTCCGGTTGAAAATGGTCAGAACTCCGACTCTCTCTTTTTTCATAAGTGCCCCTCACTCGCCGCGCTCACCCGCGCCTACGTTTCCGCTTATTCCCCGCCCAGATCGTGGTATCGCACTACCTTAAATCCGATCAGCGGTTACGAAGTTATGACTTTTACAAAATTGAGAATTTATTAATCATTATCTCAAGAACCAAAAGTAGTGGGGGGATGAAGTTTTTGGTCAAATTTCATGGATATATTATACTTCGAAATGCCTGCAGTGAATAATTTTTTCGAGATAAACGAAAAACGGGGTTTGGGTTTAGGAAAAAGTAAAAAAGTATACTTTTTTCCTTTTGCTTGTAACATGGAATTGAAGTTTATAATTTCATTTTCGAGCTTCAATGATGTTTTTGAAATTTTTTATTTTTTTACGATTTGTTGCACTAATTATGAACGTATAAAGCCGTATGGAAATTTATAAAACGCGTCAAGGATGCCTCACGTATACGTTCCCAACGAAATGTTGAATCTGATCAGAATATCAGGTCTTCGCTGTGTGACAAAAATCTGAAAAAAAAATGTACTATATTGAAGATGTTTGAAACATTGATTTTAAATAATAATAATGCTGAAAAGTTATTAAATAATTTGTTGAACAAATTGTTTAAAAAATAATGGGCAACATTTTTTTTTACGATTGTCTAGTTTGATTACTTTTCCAAAATTTCGTTTTTTTTTTCCACAAAACCTTTCATTCCGATACTAAGAACGATAATCGAGAGGGGTAGCATGAAAAAATCCAAAAAATAAATAAATAAACAAAATCTGAACTTTGATGCATTATTTTCCGAATGTTATCGTTTTTTTTTCGAAAGAACCGTTCATTTCAGCACTAACAGCGATGATCAGGCTCCATGCCTGATCATCATTGTTAGTTCCGAAACAAAGGGTTTTGTCGGGAAAAAATGTCGCGATCGGAAAAGTAACCCAACTAGGCAATTACTTTTTTTTTTTTCATGTACAAAGAATTCGTTGATTTTTTTTTCGAATCCGTGTGAAGTGTATATGTTTCGACAGATTTCCAGAAGGGTCGGTGCTTCTAAGCGGAGCAGCAGCTACCAGCATCATACGCCGCGAGCGTATAAAGATTCGACCACGCATTCCCGACAACATAGAAGGGTATCCCGTGTCGGGAAATATTTCGCGGCGGAGTAACGGCAGAATTTTCGGAAGTCTCCAAATGGTGGACCGGCTCAACGACGCTCGCGAAACATTCGTCGATGGGATATTTAATGTAAATACTGGATTACTCTATCATTTTTCCAAGCTTTTTCAAAATCTATAGAATATAAATTATCCTCGTTTCCTTTTTTTCTATAAGTAGTCCCAGATGTGCTGCGAGCGATGCAGCTGTGGACTGTTAAGCTGCGAAGTATGGATCGCGTACGTATAGAAATATTAATCACTCCTCCGTCGTTGCTCATTTTGTGCA
The DNA here is from genome assembly GCA_963564615.1 of Rhorus exstirpatorius. Classification (NCBI taxonomy): domain Eukaryota; kingdom Metazoa; phylum Arthropoda; class Insecta; order Hymenoptera; family Ichneumonidae; genus Rhorus; species Rhorus exstirpatorius. The sequence goes on from OY751313.1 coordinate 28,969,169, forward strand.
GAATATTTTTAATCATGGACGTTTTTATTGAAGAATATTTATTATTGATAAAATCTATGGTTTTAATATATTAACGATAGATTTTTCAATTGAGATCATGTGAAAGGCGATGAGCAACTTCGAGTCTCTTAAAAATCAAGAACTTAATGGGTCGCTGATTACGAATCTGAACTGAAAATTAAAAAATTCAAAATGACGTTTCCAATAGGGTGGACCACGCTGCATTATACGTGCTATGCGAGCGACGCATAGCCGCGCTCTACGACGTTATAATTGACCGAATAATCGAGCTCGCACCCGGAATTCGAAATGTAAACGCCGTCTTTTTCGATTTCGAAACGGCCGCAATTTCGACGAATGCGCCGAAAATTGCCGAACGCGTCGATACGGGGCTGCTGGTTCCACTTTATCAGGGTGAGGAACATGTTATTATATTCATTCTGGCATGTTGGTTTACTCATTTTATTGTACTTATCTTATTTGCCTTATTCTGCTGCAGCGATGTTTTTTTCCCAATAATGAGGCACTTTTTTTAAAAAACTCTTTACTTATCACCATAGTCATTGAAGATATTGGAATCATCAATTAAATATGTTAGTATTTAAGGATTTATCGAAAACATATGATTGGGCAATAGGATTTCAAAGGTATAATGATTTAAAAATTACATGCTGAAGGAAGCAATTCTTTTTAATTTATTGGTTAAAAACTGTTGGATCAACGTACACCTATAACACAATTATTAAATGTAATATTTTTATATTTTCACAACAATTCGTTCGTTAGCGTTCGGGATTTTTCCGCGTTATTTGCTTATGACCAGCGGTCCGAATTGCTTCTGATCTTCGTTTCTGGTCTGAATATTGTTGTGCTCTTCTATTGAACGAACCGCTCTCTCTCCCTCTCTCTCTCTCTCTCTCGCTGCAGTATCTTTGACTACTCTTCAACCTATAACTATTCTCAATTCCTCTTCGAGAATTTTAATATATACATTAAATATTTAATATGTAATATTATAATATACTATATTAATTACTATTGGATATTCGATATATATTAAAAATTTCGAAGTGGGGTTGAGAATACTTGAAGATTTGAGAGTAGTCAATGATACTGCAGAGAGAGCGGGGTTCGTCTAACAGAAGAGTACAACAGAATTCTGACCGGAAACGACCCAGCAAACATAGCTTAGATCATTCACAGAATTTTTACATCACAATCGATGTAACGACTACATATTATAATTGTCATCACAGTCTCGTAAATTTTTCATCTTTCACGTAAATTAAATATACTTGTTCCATCTCTTAGTGACATCTTTGTGATGTATAAAAAAGATGGAAATTTTACGTATCAGAGACAAAATCCGCCATTGCGTTCTTCTCTCTTTCCACGTCAGATCCTCCTCTATTATCTCCTTCCTTCCTCTTAGCTCCCTCTTCTTCCTCATTACCTCCTTCTTCGCCTCCACGCTCTCCATTCTTACCTCTAGCATCCCCTCCTTCCAATCTCTTTTGCCTTCTCTATTTTTCCCGTCACCCCTATCCCCTCTAGTACCCTCATTGCCGTCCCTATTGCTGTTCCTTCTATATCTACTCTTTTTATAATTATATTCCGTTTCTTTTCTTCCCGCTCCGCTCTCTCCAGCTTTCGTTCTAGATCCTCCAACCGTTTCCTCATTTCCTCCCCCGCCCCTGTTACACTCTCCCCTACCATTCACCTTCCTTTCACCCCCTCTATCTCCCGTTCAATCGCATCTATCATTTCCTCCCACTTCTCCATCCTTCCCTCCGTCCCCTCCAATAACCCCACCCTATTTTCTATTGCCCCTAACCTTCTTCCTATGGCCTCCTGGTCCTCCCTCCACCTTTCCTCCGCCTGTCTCCCTCCCTCCCTGATTCTCTCAAATTCCTCTCTCATCTCTCACCCCTGCTTCTTAATTTCCTGCGCGTCTCTCCTAGCCTCCTCCCTCATCTCTTTTATCATCCTTTCTATATGTTTATATGTTTTCTCCCCTTTTTGCTTCTTTCTCTTTCTCTTCCGGTGATCTATACACCCTTCTACTCTTATGGAATACCCGCTCTTCCTCATCTTTCTCTTTTTCCTCACTCTCTACTTGCTCCCTCTTTCTTTTCCACAGCTCATTTATCTCTGCACTGTTGAAAATCATTGCGAATTTACTACACATTTACGACACCAAAGTCTTGCACAATTACAAATTTACTACTGTAAAGTGAATTACTATGCATTTTTATTGAAATCGCAATGAATATTTTTGATTTTACTAAAATTTGTTCGAGAAAGATGAAACTGCTTCTTAAATTTGCTAAACATGTGTAGCAAAGTTTTTTCATTTGTAAATTTACTATACATTATTAGAAATTGGCTGAACAGTTTGCTAAATTTACCACACACAGGATGGAGGAAATTCATTTGAAGTATTCTAAAATTATAAATTTAGTAATGCTAATAACTTTGCTGTGCGTTTGTTTCTATTTTGCAATCAAATTTTTTAAATTCACGAAATTGTATAGCAAAATAACTGAAGTGATTGTTGAAATTACTAAACAGTGTATTGAATTTAATGCACTCGAATTTTGTGACATTTCTGCATAGTATTGCAAACTCATTACAGCAAAATGAATTGCTATACATTTATATTAAAATTGCAATAAAGATTTCTGATTCCATTAAGCTCCACTAAATGTATCTTAAATTTACCACACATGCGCAGCAAATTTATTTCATTTGTAAATTTACTGCACATTATTAGAAATTGGCTCAACAGTTTGCTAAATTTATCAAACACACACTGTAAAAAATTATTGTGAATTTACAATACATTTACTATACGAAAACCTTGCGAAAAAACAAATTTGGAGTAGCAAAGTCAATTACTATGCATATTTATTACCACCCAAAAAACACCATAAATGGTGTACAAAAAGTTGAGACAAGTACATTTCCTTGCGTCGTTTTGTCTATCCTTACAAAAAATACGACAAACATAAATATGTGTAAAATAAATCCTCATAAAAAGTTCTCAAATAAATTCCAATCATCCAACTTACAGTTGCCAAGTACATCCAGCAATTTTATTGTTCACATTGTTTATTAACCGTTTATAACTAAGTCACAACGCTCGAAAACGTCTTGAAACGGGACTCAGGGACTTAATCTAAAAAATTAATGTTTGAAAGATTTTATTGAAAAAAAAATCGCATTGAAAAAGAAAACTCGAACGAAGTACTTGGCGAGTTATGTAAAATGACTGTACGGGGCTACCTGTTACGAACTCGCCAAGTACTTCGTTCGAGTTTTCTTTTTCAATGCGATTTTTTTTTCAATAAAATCATTTAAACATTAATTTTTTAGATTAAGTCCCTGAGTCCCGTTTCAAGACGTTTTCGAGCGTTGTGACTTAGTTATAAACGGTTAATAAACAATGTAAACAATAAAAATGCTGGATGTACTTGGCAACTGTAAGTTGGATGATTGGAATTTATTTGAGAACTTTTTGTGAGGATTTATTTTACACATATTTATGTTTGTCATATTTTTTGTAAGGATAGACAAAACGACGCAAGGAAATGTACTTGTCTCAACTTTTTGTACACCATTTATCGTGTTTTTTGGGGGGATTTGGCTTCTTTTTGCAAAGCATATTATACATGTACATGCATATTTACCGAGTAACTCATATTTGAAAGCTTCGAATAGTGACTGCTATGCTCAGGCTATATCAATCGAACACAGAAAAATTTGACACATCATTGAAGAAGGTGTGCCTTTGGATAAGATAGTAGATAATAGGTAAAGTTGCGGACAAGTGTGCTAATGTGCTTTTGCAATTCGAACTTTGTCTTTGAGCAGTGTATAGAAACGTACCGATGATATGAGGGCGAAATTTGCATCGTTGGGACGCAACGAAAATATAAAAAAAAATCATTTCCAGTATCCACTTGAAGTTCAAAATCGTTTAAACCTTATTTTTCGGGTTTTTTTTTTCTCGGCTTGGGGCCTAAATATATCATAAAAGCGTAAGCGATACTGGGAATTATTTTTAAAAAACCTATTTCCGTTGAACACCAACGATGAAAATTTCAACATCATCCGATGATTATTATTTTGTAGGCATTAGTTATGTGATCGAAAATGTAGGACTGTGATGTATGTTTCTATCGCTGTACTTAATAAATCAAATAGTAAATTGTTAAATAAATTGCACTGTCAAAAAAAAGAAACTCCACGAAGCGATTTGACCCGGACGAACTTGCCCATATCCAAAATCGGTACAGAAAAACTCAATGCACTGTCGGCTTGCTCCGATAAAACTGGACACACTGCCAGCTCGGCATGGGAAAACTCAATGTATCATCAATTGAACATGCAAAAACCGCTGGGGCATTCCGACGCAGAGAAACTCTTCCACGGCGCTGCTCGGCTCGCTCCGACTATACACGGTCCAACGGACCATGGTTGCATCCGTTGAGAGTGCGAGCGGATCAAGTTGCGCCGCATGAGAGTTTTCGCCGTGCGAAGCTGCACCATCGGAGAGTATTTGTTCGCCGAGATAACCCATAGGAATTTTTGCGCATCGACTTTTTCTATGCCAAGTTGGTGGTGTGTCAAATTGCCTTGTAGCAAGTTGATGGCGCAGTGAGTTCCTTTTTACCAAGTTGGTTATGGGCCAAGTTTTACCAGGTTATGTCCCTATTTGGGACAGTTTTTTGCGACGGCTTAGCAATGTGACGAATTATTCTCCGTTTAGTTGATCGCGTATATACGCGAAGTAGTATATACTACTTTTCTTTGTAGAATTGTGTGAGCTTGTCGGGTTTGCATTTTGATGGAATCTGTGACAAGAAAGCAGTGTAGCTGGGACTTTGTATGATGACGAGTCGAGACTTTGTATGCTTCGAGTTAATTGCATAGATCAGGCGAGGATGGAAAAAGTTTAGAGCTTCGTCGTATTGATAACAAGAAATGCTTACGGATCCTATTCAAGCTTTGATGATCCTGTCAAAGGTCAAATCATTTTACACCGATACCAATGATATTTATTGCGTGCAAGTTGCTTGATCTCACATACGAGCACAATAAAATGCTGAATCGTACAATCTTGATAAAAAAAATGCTGTATTATCGTTGAACAAAACACAATTCTCTTTTATTAAAATACTCTAAACACTATTAAATAGCTGTTTAAACAGTATTTATTTTCAAATACACTAACATAACATCTTGAGCGGGGAGCGATACCACTATGAACTTACATAACTCGTCAAGTACTTCGTTCGAATCGAATTTTTTCTTTTCAATAAAAATTTTTAAACTAATAAATTTTTAGATTAAGTCCTTAAATCCCGTTTCAAGACGTTTTCGGGCGTTGTGCTTACCTATAAACGATTAATAAACATAAACAATGTAAAAAATAAAAATGCTGGTTAATAATATCTGGCAAAGAGATCAGTCACAGATCAGAATCTTGCAGCAAGGAAAACAGTCGACCCTCGGAATCTTAACGAGAGAGCGTATAATATAGTCTCTCGGTCTAACTCGACGTCGATGGAACACGATCGTGGCTCAAAGGATTGTCCTGCTCGATGCGAGAGCAATGAAAAATTCGATATCGCGATGCTGAATTCCGTCAAGGAGATCGTTGGGACATACGAGAAACGAGAGTACCAAGATTTTTCGAGCAATGCAAGAAATTAACATTTATTTCACAGGCGATCTAATAAAATAAAATTGATGCTGAAGCAGAGCTAGAATTTTTTCAATGAAACGAATTTAGACAATAAAGAATCGTCGAGATAGAGATCTCTCCGCGAGGAAAACGCGAGTTTGAGGGACGAGTTGCAAAGAGCTCTTGAAGAGAGCGAAGCAATACAAAAAGAAAATATTCAATCGAAATTACACGATGCTAAGAACTTATCAAGTTCACTTGGAATTTAAATATCATTTAAGCAATAATTAACCGAAGTGTCTGCTGGTACGGGTACCCGGACAAATGTTTTCAGGCTTATTCGTACGGGTAGCCGGACGAATGTTTTCAGGCTTATTCGTACGGGTACCTGGAGGAACGTTTTTAGGCTTATTACAATTTTGAATTAAAGAATTTTGAGTTAATGTGTATAGAGGTGGTTGATGGATCGGTTTCGATTATCTTCAGGAACTGCAAATTATGTTAAGCTTGAATAGTTCGCGCTTTACCGAACCAGCATCCGTTTCGTCGAATGATTCGCGCTTTACCGCAGGAACTGACCAATGGTCCGTGGAAGAGAACAGACAACTCGAATAATTCGCGCTTTACGGAACGAGGATCCGTTTGGTCTAATGATTCGTGCTTTATGTCGAATAATTCGTATTTTCATTAGAACTCTGAGACTAATACCATTTAAATATAACAAAGTCGTAAGGAATCAATAGCGTAGTGGTAGCGTGTCGGTCATTAGGTAGGTCGTTAGGTAGTTCACAGTTAAAATCTCAGGTAGGATAGAAATTAATTTCGACGGAATAACGTCCGGACTACGATGCCGGATACATTCGTAAAAAAAAAAAATTTCCAACGCGTTAATTTTTTTTTTATGATTATTTGAGGATCGAAAGTGTTGAATTCCCCGATTCGAGGATCGCGGGTTCAAATCCCGGACAATTACTATTTTTTTCCCCCAAAATTTACAGTATTTTAAAAAATACATTTTGAATTTTTTTTTCAAAATCGTGTTACTGAATTATTCAAAAATTTGATGTAAAAAAATTTCAAAAAACTATTTATTAAATGTTTTTTCAATTCATAGATTAAAATCTGATTTTTACCATTGTTCGTATCATTCGAGTTTTTTTTTAATTCTTCAAAAAACTAATTCCTATTTCACAAAATTTAATGCCTGGTTCCGTCGTGGGAAAACGATTCTTTGTATTTTTTTTTGAATTTTTTGAAATTATCATATTTTTTTTTTCAATAAAAAACAACTGTGGGCGGGGAATAAGCGGAAACGTCGGCGCAGGTGAGCGCGGCAAGCGAGAGGCACGCATGAAACAAAAGAGAGTCGGACCGCTCATAGCGACACAAATCAATAATTTTGTGTCAAAAGGTTCGTCAACCTCCATCGTGATAGTTTTTTGAACATTTAAGTTTTAATATTGCTTGCAATTATTTCAAGTTATGGTATAATAAAATAATTATGGATGACAATATTCGATTACGAGACAGTTCCAAGTCTTTTGATGAATTTATTCAAAAACTCGAAAACTTCAGTAAGACGGACTGCAATGCTTATTATCGGCGTGACGCTATGACAATATTGCAAAGTCGAAAAAAAAAAAATAATAAGGCATTTGAATGAAGCCATCAAATATTATTATGCAAAATATCATTGCATCCACGGTGGAAAATCCTTTCAATCAAAGGGGATGGGTCAGCGAGCGTCAGCGTAAGTAGAAATGCTTTTGTTCTATCATGACGAGGAATTCATATACCTATATATATTCGGTTTACAACACGTTGTTATAATTGGGCTTAGTTGTTAATAAAATAGATAACAATTTTATTTATAATGCATGAGCTTGAATTTCAACTATGTTGAGGCGGCAGTTGGTATACATTTCGTCAAAATTGTCCGTACGATGCCATAGTATGTTGCAATGATATTTTGAGTGACATCGAAATAAAGAATATTTCTACTTTATATCTAGCACTTTCCAAAGGCAGTGTCCCGCACATATAAAGATCAGTGCTTCGCTAGATGGCAATGTATTGGTGGTGACTGCTTTAAATTTAAACCATAATCATGAAAGTTCGAAGGTAGGATATTTTTTTATTTCTTCATCATATACGGATAGATATATGGACAGGTATGTATGTATCAAAGTACTTTGCTGAATCGCATTATTTCTTTGTTCAATTGGCAGGCTCTGTATCGAAATCTACCTCAGTCAAGAAAATTGAACGAAATGGACAAGAAGAAAGTGTCAGAGCTATTGGGTTTGGATGCGAATCGTAAAAAAGTAAAACAGATGATCCAATCTGAAACTGATCAAATCGTCACGATGAAAGATCTTTCAAATATCGCTTCACAAGCAGCTGATGGGAATCCAAATAACTTAGCCAATACCGTAAAGTTATTAGAAACCACATACGGTACATTTATATTTGCAATGATTATATCAATAAGATACATAAAAGCTAAGCTACATTATATCACTGCTATCACCGTACTACCCCGTAAAAACTAATTAAAGTAACTTTGAATTAATAATATAAGAAAGTCACAACACATAAAGGATAATATATAATACTAAAAAACTGGCATAAAAGAATTAATTGTTTGATGAGACTGAAACAACATTAGAAGAAAAGAAATATAAGGAGCAAAAATAAACAATGATAACACGAATATGACTACAAATAAGCATAAAAAATATGCAATCATTGTTAGGCATTAAAAGTTAACTGTTCTAAATTTTAGGTGCTGATTGTAGTATTTTACAAGAAGAAAACCAATTTAAGGGCCTGTTTTTCACTACTCACCGTATGCGATCGGTTATGCGAGCTTACCCGGAATTGATTGGCATCGATGGTACATTTAAACTACTCAATATACGAGCCCCAATCAACCTCATGGTCGCCGAGGATTCCGCAGGTTGTACGAAAATAGTGTGTGTGAGCATTCTCGTTTCTGAAGATAGACAAAGCCTGCATTGGATGTTAGAGACGTTCAAAAAGGCTCATCATTCATCATGGCAGAACATCAAATGCGTCATGGCTGACAAAGATTTACTTGAGCGGGACGTAATAAGAGATTGTTTTCCTCGTGCCAGTGTCTTAATCTGTATCTTTCATGCGTTGAGGACCTTCAACCGTGAAATAACGTGTGAAAAGCTCTCCATCACCGCAGGACAACGTGACACTGCGAAAGAAATTTTTAAAAGAATGGTGTACTCAACTTCCGATCGAGAATACAACAATTGAATGACTTACCATTGTCAGTTCGAAACTATTTCAACAGCAACTGGCATTCTATAAAAAACGAATGGACTCTTAATCCGGAATATATGAGATTCAATTTCCTCAATACAACGAATAACCCCATCGAATCGTTGAATGCCAAGATCACAAGCGTTGTGAAAAAATACAGTACGCTGTAAGCATTTGTTAAACATTTTTTCACGCTGCTAGTGTGCCTCAGTGACGAACATGATTACAAAGTAGCATATGCCATGCAAAAAACACCAGTTCATTCTTTCAGCGTCCAAAGCCCAGAATATTTTTATAGTAAAATACTTACGAAATATGCTTTTTCTTTCGTGAAGAAGGAATTGGAAAGCAGATTAACTATCAAGATTCCGCATCAGCCATCCTCAGCAACTAGGGTATTCAATATTAGGACGCATGGTGGCGATATTGTCAAGACGAGCATCGACTTGTGCACATGTACTTTTCGCTCGTCGATGCAGCTTCCCTGCAGGTAAAATACAATTTGTATTAGCTTAACCGTATAATTAATTATAGTATAAACTAAGATAATATAATAATATTAATAATAATAATCAACATAATAAAAGTAAAAATGAAATACTATTCAGTATAAGTAACATTACAATTACTACCACTACTGCTGTGCGATTATATCCGCGACCAATACCACGAAATATAGGCAAACATACACAGGGTAAGGTACATTAGTTGGTTATCGGCCGTGGAGGGTTTTGATTGAAATTTTATCATACTGTTACAGGCACATATTCGCTGTCCGAAGTAAAATCGATACTACCTTAATTGCCGAGACTTTATGCAGTGCTCGTTGGACTCGAGCATACTATTTTCAGAAACAAGAGCTTTTTCGAAGTTGTGTAGCGCTGAACGAGTGGTTTTCCAATGAACAGCCACTAGATGTAACAACAGTTACGCCTGCACACCGAATTTCATCCCAGCATGAGAAGTTCCGGAAGGCATGGGTTTTGGTCAAAGAACTGGCGGGACTGACTTCGGAAGAAACTGGAGGCATTTACATCCAGCGCATGAAAGTTTTATCAGACTTGAAAGATGCCTGGAAAAACAATCGGGAAGTCTGCGTTATTCAGGTTGATTCGGAGGGCTTACCTGCGGTTGTGCGCATAAATGCCCAGGCTTCTGATAATGACGTTAATCAGCAGTCTTCTGACAATGATTTGGGCGAAGTAGAAGATTCTCATAATCTGGCTGGGCTGGCGCTAGATGATGACTTCGATCAATTGGAAATTGCTGCTGGTCCTTCCCTTGAACATGACCGAAACATTGCACCTGCGAAAAATATTGACAATCAGCCACTGATCTCGATTGGAGCCCACCACCAACCGTCACCATCATCACAGTCACCACCACCACCAATATCACATGAACGAAAATATGATCAATTACAAAATATAAATGTACCACCTGCTGTTAAAAGACGGGGGCGCCCCAAAGGAGCTGAAAAAACGATTATTGGATTACCAAAACGAAATATAGCCTCTGCTAAAAAGACAACGTTCGAGAAAAAAACAGAAGAACAGAAAAAAATGATTATGTTTGGATGGTTTGCTGAAAAAGCAACAGCTCAAAAAGCAGTTAAACGTGTGAGGATAGTAGAGGAAAGTGACATAGAGTTGAGGCCGGAAGAGGTATCATCTGCTATATTGGATGATGACGTGAATTTATCTCTGATAAAATAACTATGTTTAAAAGATGCGTGGAACATGATCATGGACATCCAGAGAATCAAAAAGCGCACGGAAAGTTGGGAATGTCCAGTCTGCAAACAGGATCTAGATGCTACTTTAAACGCATCCAGCGAAAACCATGATCCGAACAAATCTATTCCAGATATGAAGCAGTCGGTAAGGTGCGATTATTGCCTAGAATGGTACCACTTGCGTTGCGTTAATTTAAAAGATCCTCCAAAATGTAAGTATTGGATACGCTCTCAATGTTGATCTGCACAACGTTCTCGTAGGATCATAATCAAGATTCCAGACTAAATAACCTGTGATGTTACACGTATTATTCTAATCATTAATTCTAAGAACGAATATTCGGCACACCTAAATGTAAGTCTATGTAAGACTAATCACTAATTCTTGAAAATACATATACCTGTTCTAAACCTTATTTATGAGAAATTCAGAATTTTTTATTTGAAAAAATTTTGTAAGCGAACTTGACCCAAAATTGTTCGGATGGGCTACAGTTTGACGCAGGAATTTTTCAAAAGAATGAAAAAATAGAAACAGTCTGAAAAACTATGTTAAATTAATGAAAATAAAAAAATAAGAGGAGAAAGGCTTTGCATAATTCACTACTATTTTACTTGGAAGATCGTTCAAAGACACGAATTTCAAAAAAAAAGTTCAAATTCGGTCCATTTTTCAAAAAGTTATGAGCAAAAACAAAAAAAGAACTGCTTTGCGAAAGACTCGTAAACAAAATAATTTAAAAAAAACGTGTGAGTTGGCGTTGGAACTCACGAAATTTGATGTGTAAACATTTGAGCTCGCGTCAGTTTGGTGTGGGAAAATTGAGGTCGTGCATTGGTTAAGGAGGTACGACTAGTTCTTTGGAGTCAAAAAAAAGTCTAAATTCATTTTACCCACAGCTGTTCTGATTTATGTTTATTTGCATTGATTATTCATATTATCGATTATAATGTGAAAAATTTTGTGGTAAATGATTAATTTATTGCGCATGAACTAATAAAAACTGAAAAATTAGATTGTCAACGACTCTATAGTAGTCTCCATCATAATAATAATGACATGTCTACCACAAAAACGGACTAAAAAACATTTTAAAAAATCAGCCGAAAACCTATTAAAATAGACTTGAATTACCTCAGTGGAATTAATACGATCGGCAGAATGATAATTATACATATAATTGATACGTGATAAATAATAAAACTCCATAAATAACATGATGGAATTTGAAGTAAACACTTGGCAACGTCGCATTGGCGATGCTATAAGTTGGTATGCGTGACCAACGAAGATGACTCTATCCTCGTTGCTAACATCAAAACAAAGCTAGGTTATGTTTGCCGAAACCCATCAGCTGTTACTCGCGACGTTGCTAAGTCTGTGGGTGCTATTTGATCGTTCTGACCATTTACAACCGGAAATTGAAACTTTTTTATGATGTAGTGCCAGAACTACACGGTGAAGAGTAATTTTTCAATTTTTTACAATATCTATTATATCTAATCTATCAAGTTTCAGTTTTTCAACGGGTGTAGTTGGATACGTGAGCAGCAAAACCGTGATCACAGCACTTCCGGTTAACCGTCTCCATAAGACGACGTGCTTTAGTAACTCAAACTGCTCGACTTTGCAATTTTATTACGAATAAACTAAACGGTCAATATAGCTCAAATTTTGGCAATAGGCGCATAAAGTATTCGGCAAAAACATATAAAAATTTCAAGTCCGTCAGTTGGATTCTTCATACTAGTCGTACCTCCTTAATCTTAGCCCGTGTCGAAACACACACATTCACGGGCTCTCACACGGACCACGGTGCGCGCAGTACGCTGCTCACGCCTGCGCGGCGCCGGTGTCCTATACATAGAAGTGTTGGTTAGCCCCCACCGTGTGGCGCTCTCACACACACATTCACGCGCTCACATAGACATGGATCTTACGCTGACGGTCGAAGTTTTACATCTGACGCTCGAAGTCCCAGCTAGCCCCTACCGTAGACCGAGCGCTAAGATGTTTACACATCAAAAAATTGTAGGAGTTTCTCTCAATAAGTACCTACCAACATGTAAAATAAAATCATTCAAATTGAAAAAATGTACTAGCTAGCCGATTTAGGGTGGAATGCCCCATGAATATTAAATGCTGAAATAATAAATGTTGAATTATAGGATTTAATGTATTATCAAAAAATAAATAGGATTGCCTTGTGAAATATTGGTAGGGAGCGGCAAATTTTCAATTTTCCGGGTGTGGATACTAGAAGAGGGGCGGGGGGGGGGGCATATAAAACAATTAAATGATATCAGGAATTTAAAACATTGCTCCGTATTCCGTCCAGTTTTAGAATCGGTAACCCATTATATTTTGTTGAAAGAGAATTCAAATTTCAATTTCGCGTGAGTTTTATCTTTTAATCCATAAGTGAAGCTCTTCTATACCTTTCGTTGATTGTGACTATGAACGCGCCGGTATATTCACTGTTCTTCGAGTCGTTTGGTTCACCTTGGGTATTGTTCCTTCTTTTTCTTACAGTAAAAACAAATAATTTGTTTCTTGTGCAAATTTTTAGGTGATGTGGTAACTCATAGCTGCAAGTTGTTGGTGCATGTTCAATGACTTGTCCTTAGGAATAATTATATTATTCCTAAGGACCCGTATATTATTCTTCCGGATCTGTTTTGAACAGTCCAGTATTTACAATTGATTTTAATAAATATTGATCTGCTTTCAGTTTGTTAAAACGATTAATTTAATTCATGTATTGAGGTTACAAGTGTTTTCATTTAAATTTATTTTAATAATTACATTACATTACAATTTTGAATTAAACTTATAGCAGTGGTTGATGGATCGGTTTCGATTATCTTCGGGAACTGCAAATTATAAAATAAAGATAATCATTAAAATTGTCGATACAACATTGTCTTTTTCATTCTAATTGATTACGCTGAACAACGGCCGACCATGAGAAACAGATAGCTTGAATAATTCGTGCTTTGCCGAACGAGAATCCATTTCGTCGAATGATTCGCGCTTTACCCAACGAGAATCCATTTCGTCGAATGATTCGCGCTTTACCAAACGAACTAACCGCAATGGTCCGTGCAAGAGAACAGACAACTCGAATAATTCGCGGTTTACCCAAGGACGATCCATTTCGTCTAATGATTCACGCTTTACCGAACGAAGATCCATTTCGTCGAATGATTCGCGCTTTACCGAACGAACTGACCGCAATGGTCCGTGGAAGAGAACAGACAACTCGAATAATTCGCGCTTTACCGAAAGAGAATCCGTTTCGTCGAATGATTCGCGTTTTACCGCACGAACTGACCGCAATGGTCCGTGGAAGAGAACAGATAACTCGAATAATTCGCACTTTACTCAAGGACGATCCATTTCGTTTAATGATTCGCGCTTTACCGAACGAGGATCCATTTCGTCGAATGATTCGCGCTTTACCGAACGAACTGACCAATGATCCATGGAAGAGAACAGATAACTCGAATAATTCGCGCTTTACCGAACGAGAATCCGTTTCGTCGAATCATTCGCGCTTTACCACACGAACTGACTAATGGTCGATGGAAGAGAACAGACAACTCAAATGATTCGCGCTTTTCGCACAAACTGATGAATTGTCAATGAAATAGAAACAAGGCGACTCAAATAATTCGCGCTTTACTGTACCAACTGGGGAATTGTCAACGAAAGAGAAATAGGACAACTCAAATAATTCGCGCTTTATTGCACGATTTAGATGATGAACGATACACCGAGGACAACGAATACAGCTCACGGCACACTTTTATACTCACGATGTATAATAAAAGTCTCCATCAAGGGTTACGAGCTTTCGGTGGAATAAATCGTACGTGTAAGCACGTCTTCTCCGCTCTTCCCCCATTTGAGGATCATCAAAATACCGATACCGGTAGGACACGTTCGTCCTCCGTGTCGGCGTATAACTTGCACCGAGAGTAAATTCGAGCACCTCGCGCAAGAAATCTTCTCCCACTCCATTCCCTCGAGCAAAATTGACAACGATCATACACGAATGATCTGTGAATTGCCGTCTCCAAAAGGCTTCACGAATAAATTTTGGCCAAGCTCCTGCATCGCCAATTACATCTTGGAGGAATAGCCAAGGATTGGACAAAATTCTGTCTAGCTGATGATTACTCATTTCGCTGACTGATGCAAACTAAATGGTTTGCCAGCCAAACTATATGACAGGCTATCAGTAATGACTTATCCGTACGAATAATTGTGCACTATTCGTCCTGATATGTTATTGGCCTCCATTTAACTACTTATCCGTACGAATAATTGTCCATTATTCGTCCGGGTATGGTGTTCAATCATACCGGGACTTAATTCCGTACCAATAATTTTGCATTATTCGTCCGGATGCGTTATTGGCCCATATTATTCAATGACTTGTCCCGTACGAATAACCGTATTATTATTCATCCGGATCCGTACCTGGACGATTCTGTTACTTATTCGAATGAATAAATATACATTATTTATACATTTATTTGATGATTTATCTACATAAATAATTCATATTTATTTGTCCAGATATAATGAAGCAAATTTTGTTGTGATGAAAATTATAACCTATTTCGAGTGAGTTGCTGTACAAATTATATGCGTATTTTCGTACGGTTACCGTACGACGTACGAGTACGAGCAGCCACAGCCCGCGGAATGAATATAAACATTTGTACAGATAGCTGTATGAGCAAGACTGAAAAAATTCGTCCGGATACCCGTACGAGTAGACGCAGCGATAATTGAAATGTAATAAACAATAATTAAAGTGTAATAAACAATGATAAAAATGAAAATGCTGGATGTACTTGGATGTACGTGAAAAAAAAAACACAATTCTCTTTCATTAATATACTTTAAACTTAATTTAATATTTTTTTTTTTTTTTTTTTTTAAATATTTATATCCTCACGCCTTTTTCCCTTTCGGGGTTTTCAAGATGGCGCTCCTTCCCTCACCTCCCTTTCCATCCTTCCCTCACATCCACCTCCACCCTGGGTATCTGGTCCGGGTCAGTAACCAGACACCCAGGGCCCGTGCAGCCGCAGCCGACTTCCTATTCTGTAGCGCATTCACCATGGCACGCGTATTAGCACGTATCATGGGCCCCGGGAAACTGCGGAAAACCTGGGCCACTACAGTCGGTCCCGTGCTCGCCTCACGGCGTCGGAGCTACGTCACATCTTGACAGGAGAACGTAAACATGGACTACAGCTATATGTACGTGACACACACCAGTAAAATGTACTTGTGTATGCCCCATACATATATCTGGAGCTAGTCACGCCCATATTTTATTCTCTCCTGACAAGATTACGACACCGGGAATCGAACCCGGGACCTCCCGAGGCTCTGGCTAAGAGGCCAGCACGCTAGCCACCAGACCAAAGCCCCGGTAACTTAATTTAATAATCAATATTGTTTTTTTGAAATACACTAATATAACCTTTTAATTGGGGAGTCATATCACTACGAGAACGCACATATAAGTATATAATTGTTTTTTTCACCGGTTCTGTCCGAAAATGATAAAATAGCACTGAACTCTAGCACTGTTCGTTTTTTTTTTTTTTTTCAATTTATTTTTATACTTCACTTTCGTAATAAAACCTCGGAACTTTCATTTTAAAGTAACGATAAAAAAATCGCGTAAACGACTTTCGGGAATGCCGAAGCAACGAAGGCAGCTTCGTTAACCAAAGATCATATATACGTAACGTGACATACGTGATTTCAGCCTTTTAGCCTGGTGTGACAGGTGAGCGATGAATTTGCGGTTAGAGTCACGGGTGGTGCGAAAATTTGTGGCGGAGACAAAAAATCACAGCAAATGATGATGATGTACGTCGAATGAAAATAATAAAATGCAATATCTCCCATATGTCAATAGCTACAGCGTTCATTTTGGTACCGATCGAAAGAGAAAAAAAAATATTCGTGTTAATATCATTGCCTAAGTCCGTATAATTCATTAATAATTCGGAAAATAAGTTTCGTTATATAGATATACTCCCGTGTATAAGCCAGGTGTGGCGTATAAGAGGCTGTAGTACCTCTCGACATGTCGGTAAAGGAGGAAATGTACTTGTCTCGAGGCACTGCCGTGCCTCTTAATATTCAGAAAATCTATTTTTATTATTGCTCAGCAGTTAAAAGAATTAATAGCTTGGCCGAGAAAAAGGATATTTTGTTGAATGTTCCTATTCAATTTCGTTATCGGTACCATAATGCACAGAGTATTATAGACTGTTTCGAGATTGAAATTGAGAAGCCTTCAGATTCAGAAAATCAATCCTTCACCTGGTCAGAATATAAAAATTGTAATACTGCAATGTACTTAATATCTGTAACGCCAGATGGTCTGATTAATTTTATTTCTGATGGTTTTTGTGGAAGAGCTACTGATATGATCATTCTAGAAAATAGTGGCTACCTTGATGCAATTCCACCAAGCACATCAGTATTAGCAGATCGTGGATTTAAGCAGCTAGATACACATCTTCATAGAAAGAGTTGTACTTTAATTCGACCTCCAAGTGTCATGAAAGATACCAAAAGCTCTAAAAAAGAAGTGAAACTTACAAAGCAAATGGCGAGTACCAGAATTCATGTGGAAAGGGTAATAAATTTGTAGATATACATGCTCGTATAAATACTAATTTGTTAGACTGTCTCGATAGCGTCGTTATCATTGTTGCTGCTTTAGTTAATGTACAAAGTGAAATTATTAAAAAAAATTAAGAAAAAAAAGGATTGTAAAATGTTGTATGGTATGGTATGAGTTCTTACACCGACTCCCCCGAGGGTTGCAGGCTCTCAACACCATCAACCCTTGGTCTCCTCTCGTATCCGTTTGTCCCCGGTTCGATTCCCGCTGCCGGAGCTTGTCACGCACTCGCTAGATGTCAGCACCTGGGACAGAAACAGTCGTAGTTCGTACGCCCGGCCTCTGGAGCTACGTCCGAGCCCGTTTGTGCTTTTACCATCTGCTGTGCTACGGCAATGCTTCTCACTGCCGGAGCTCGTCTCGCACACGCTAGATGTCAGCACATTGGGACAGAGGCAGTCGTAGTTTGAACGTCCTGTTTCTGGAGCTACGTCCGAGCCCGTTGTGCTTTCATCAGCCGTGCTACGGCATCGGGAATCGAACCCGAGACATCTTCCCAGCCTTTCGGTCACCACACCAAGGCGCTGGTTTCCTTTGGACCTACTTTTTTAGGTGGATTCCGAACCACCGTTGTAAAATGTTGTTCTACCATAAAAAAAGTAATTAAAAAAACCGCAAATCTCATACAGAACTGTTTTATTCAATGAAATGGATTCAATTTTATTTTACAGATTCCATTAATACAGGAAAAACTACCTTACTCCAAAAGCTTATAGCTTTTTCAATCACTGGAACAATGAAACTTTTATCCAAAGACTCTCGAATAATGGTAACTCTTCCAGTTTTCTCAAATTCTGGATCAGCAATGCATAGACAACCGAAAGGCTTATTTACAAATAACATTTGCATATGAAGTTGAGCTTTGAATTTTTTTTGGATTTGTCCATCAGAATAGTACCGTGAAATATTTTTTTCACTAAGCGGACACTTTATTTCAATAACTGCATCATCAATTAAACCATCGGGTGAGGCCCCTAACATCGGAAACTCGTCCTTCAACACAAGCCCACATATTGTGACCGGTTTCTTGAAAGCTCTTTGGACTTTTTGCAAGACACTATTTTCAAGCTCCCTACCTCTCTTCATAGCAAATGTATCTACATTTTTTCCACTCATTATATTTTCTAATAAGCACCAATCAATTGTTTGACACTGAGCTGCTTCGAATACTTTCGATGCGGTAATACGTCCATATTTCGTACCATAGATTATTTTCGCTCTGATCGACAGTTATAGCAGATACTCTTCTACAGTTATCGCTTGTTAAAAATTCGGCACAAAAATTTTCGAAGTCCGAACAAATTTTTCTGTCTCCCGAGAAGCACACTGCACTTTAGTGTGGAGATAACATTCGTGGAGTATCGCTCTTGAAAAATTCAATTAGATGACTCTGTGGATCATTTTTCGTTTTATAGTTCAAAACTAAGTTTAAAAAGTCACTATTTTTAGCGTCATTAACTACTGTAGCATTCGTTGATACATTTGATGTACATTCTTTAATTTTCTTGAATTTGATTTCTGTTCCAATGCTTGACATTTTTGGTTTTTTCCAGTAGCAAGCAACAGATGTGGGCGAAGGCTCTTCTGTTCTTCGATACAACCAGGCTAAAAATGCTACAGCATGCTTGCAGCCTCCTGTAACACAATGGTATCGTTATTATTACACTTGTATAAACCTTTTATATTCGTTCAGTATTTTATATATTACCCAAGGAAGCAGCGCAGTCATGATACTCAGCTTTTATTATGGCCTCATCCTCTTCATTAATTACTACACTTACAGTGCATTTTTTGTTTCGGATTTTATGTTCTGGTGAGACTTTAGCTTGTACGTTACACATGGGCCCCTCTCGCTTCACTTGCACATAACCGATTGCAGAGTCCCCGTAGCTTGGACGCATTGACCTTAAAAGATTTACAGAAAAATCGAATTTTCAGCTATTACAACATATTAGAAAATATTAGTGCTTTATATACTATATTTGATCGTTAAAGTTGAATAAAAGAAACTAACCTTAAAGTTTTCGTTCCACTCATTTCGGCACTTGTAAAAACAATCATTCATAGTCAGGTATGTTAGGAACATATCTAAATCTAGTCTTGGCAAATTTTCCGATATTGCTTTCATGTACCCCTCATTCATTTTTGTTTTAAATTAAAGCATAATATACGCTATAATCTATGTTACACACACTCGCGACTACGGATAAAGATCATGGGATATATAGTTATCCAACGGGCATAACCTTACCCTAGTACCGAGCGGTGTAGTGACGTCACTCGGCCCGCAGCGCGCGTAAATTTTTTACTATTTTTACACCTTAAGATATAAAAATATACTTGCTTAAATAAATTAATGCAATGTTTCTTAATTTCAGAAAATATTTAACTACCACATAATGATAAAAAAATGCAGAAAATCGTTTGTATGCAAGTTCTCTATTTGCACAAAAACGCATAAGAGAGAATAACAGAAAGAGAAAACAAAAAGAACGCATGCGAAAAGCTGAAGCGAAATTGAATGCAAATGATAATCCTTGTGAACAGCGGAAAGTTTCATCAAGGAAGATAGAGCACAGACTCCGAAAGAAAATTCGTACCTTGGAACAAAAATTGGAAGAGTCTTAGAGAAAAACAAAAATGTGGTCAAAACGATATTACAGGCTTAAAAAAAAATGGAAGAAAAAACTGAAGATCCTTTGAAAAAAAAATGTTCAAAATATAATGAAACAAGGTACAAAAGCAGTAGAAGAAAATTTATTCTTCAAAGAAGTTGTAGTAAGCCAACTGAACGAAAAAAAAAACCAGATGAAGAACGAAAAAAGTAAATCCCTGTTTTCTCAGTGTTTAACAGGACGAATCGTTGAGAAATATAAAATGAAGAAAAAGTTATCTGGGATTGTTAGTTTATATTTTCAACGAAAGAATCCTCTAGACAGTGACTTTATTTTTTGTAGGAGTAATACAGACAAATGATATTTACGTTTGGAGATGAAAAAAAGGATCGAAGAATTTTAAGTGAAAGATGAGAACTCAGCCAATGCACCAGGTGCAAAGGATTCCGTAACGAAAAATGGCTTAACAATGCGAAAACGTTTTTTGTTGGATTCAATTCCTAATCTGTTCAAGAAATATAACCAACAATCAAAATTGAAAGTTTCCCGAGATACTTTTTACAGATTGAAACCTTTTTGGGTTTTGCATCGGCCATTTTCTTCTCGAGATACGTGCCTATGCAAAGTTCATGCCAATTTCGATCTGCTTTATCAAAAACTTGCACATCTAAAGGTTACTTCCGACAATGATAGAAAGAAGTTTATTTCTTCAATAGTCTGCTCAGAGAAAAAAAAAAGATTGTCTTTACCGTACATGTGAAGACTGTAAACATTTGTACTTGACTGAAACGAAAAATACCTATGGTGAGAAATTATCATTTTATTATCAATGGCAAACCGTGAGCGTAATCAGAATAGGTGCTAAGGAACAGATTTTCAATGTCAAGATAACAAAGAAGAACAAAATTGTGTGCACAATTTCAGAAATGATTTCAGAAATGAATACGCAACTACCTCAGTATTTGAAACATTTTTTCAACACTACACATTAGGGTGGTTCAAAATAACCCGACCCCCGAATTTTTTTCGGGAAACCCTCTGAAAAGCTTCAGGATGATGAAAAAAGATATTTCCCACTGGCTGGGCGAAAATGAATAATATTTAGAGGTCGCGCAAACGCGTTTTCTGCCTAAATTGATAATTTTTTTCGTTTTTGTGTTTTATTCAGAAAAAAAAAGTTTCAATTGGAAACAGTTTGAATCAAGGGCTGCCGATTTTTTTCATAATCAAATCCACTATAGAGACATGGGAAAAAATTCTAAAACCGTTACCGAAACCATCGATGGTGAGATAAAAAAATCTTTCGCGTCATTTTTTTGTTAAAATCACTTTATTTTCGAAAAATTCCAGCCGGCATGATTTTCACGAGATTCAACTTGTGCTAGTCTAGATTTTTTCATCAAGTGCTACAGTTTCATACAAAAAATCAGGAAACAATAGGATACTTGATTCGCGAAATCATACGACCTCAAACTCATCCACCTTTTTATCTTCGAAAATCATAAAAATCCGCATTTAAAGTTAAATTTTCTTGGTAATTCATTTAATAACATTCTTTACAGTCACCACAGCTTGATTGCCAAACGCAGAGTCCATGTACCGAAAAAATACAATCCAGAGACAGGGATAAAAGAGGCAAGATGTATGTGGGTGTAGGTCAATGTAACTGTAAATTCACGGATGAAACAAACTGAACGTGATTCTTCAGAAAGTATAGTATTTTATAGTTAAGAAGAATATGAATATATTACACAATATGTTATATGATAAATGCTATATGCTTCCAGTGAAGAATTTATTGCCTTCTTTGTCAACGTGGTAATCGGTTTGCGATGACGATGTATGACCTAAAGCAAATATTGCTTTTGTTCCTCGTTGTCCGTATGTAAGGAATTGTATTCTTGCATCAGTGCAACGCCTCGTTCAGCAACATCGTTGACAACTCTCATTCCGTGGCAAATTCTTTTTGCATCCGAAAAGTCGAATCAACTCCCCATAGTAATATATCAATTAGTATGGGGAGTGAAATTCCACTTTTTTGGATGCAAAAAGAATTTGTCAGAAATTGAGTATTGTCAACGATGTTGCTGAACGAGGAGCTGCACTGATGGAAGAATACAATTCCTTGCATACGGCCAACGAGGAACAAAAGCAATATTTGCTTCAGGTCATACATCGTCATCGCAAACCGATTACAACGTTGACAAAGAAGGCAATGAATTCCTCACTGGAAGCATAAAGCATTTATCATATAACATATTGTGTAATATATTCATATTCTTCTTAACTATAAAATACTATACTTTCTGAAGAATCACGTTCAGTTTGTTTCATCCGTGAATTTACAGTTACATTGACCTACACCCGCATACATCTTGCCTCTTTTATCCCTGTCTCTGGATTGTACTTTTTCGGTACATGGACTCTGCGTTTGGCAATCAAGCTGTGGTGACTGTAGAGAATGTTATTAAATGAATGACCAAGAAAATTTAACTTTAAATGCGGATTTTTATGATTTTCGAAGATAAAAAGGTAGATGAGTTTGAGGTCGTATGATTTCGCGAATCAAGTATCCTATTGTTTCCTGATTTTTTGTATGAAACTGTAGCACTTGATGAAAAAATCTAGACTAGCACAAGTTGAATCTCGTGAAAATCATGCCGGCTGGAATTTTTCGAAAATAAAGTGATTTTAACAAAAAAATGACGCGAAAGATTTTTTTATCTCATCATCGATGGTTTCGGTAACGGTTTTAGAATTTTTTCCCATGTCTCTATAGTGGATTTGATTATGAAAAAAATCGGCAGCCCTTGATTCAAACTGTTTCCAATTGAAACTTTTTTTTTCTGAATAAAAACACAAAAACGAAAAAAATTATCAATTTAGGCAGAAAACGCGTTTGCGCGACCTCTAAATATTATTCATTTTCGCCCAGCCAGTGGGAAATATCTTTTTTCATCAACCCGAAGCTTTTCAGAGGGTTTCCCGAAAAAATTCGGGGGTCGGGTTATTTTGAACCACCCTACTACACATCAATACCAGCAATTGGAACACATTCGGACAAATTGAAGATTGAATGAAGCCATGATCGTCATTGACATTTCAGAGAATTATAGCTGCAAATACGCGAAGGAAATTCGAAGTGTCCACTTTGGAGCATCTCAAAAGCAAATATCTTTGCACACTGAAGCTTTTTTTTACAAGAAAGAACTAGGAAAAAAAAAGTCAATGTATTTGTTTTTGCACAGTCTCTGGAAATTTGCGGCATGATGCTGCAGCAATTTGGGCTTATATGGTCCCTATATTAAAACTTGTGAAAAATGTGATTTCTAATTTAGACGGTATACATTTTCAAAGTGACGGACCTAGTACTCGGTATAAAAATAAAACGATATTTTATTTTTTCCAAGCTCGATGCTGAGAACTAGGACTGAGACACGCGTCTTGGAATTTTTCAACCTCTGGTCACGGGAAAAGTACCACGGATGGTACGGGAGACACCGTCAAAGGCATATGTGATAGAGCAGTGATGCATAATACTGACGTCATCTCGGCTGAAGATATGATTCACGTTGTGTCGAAAGAAAATGAATCGAGAAATAAAATGTTCCTGATTAATGAATCTGAAATAAAAGACGTTGTGGAAACAGGCCCTAATGATTTAAAGGCAATTCCAAACACAAAGAAGTTGCATCAATTGATTTGGACACGTGAAGATCCACAAAAACTATTTTTAAATTATTTATCTTGCATAGAATGCATTCTACACCCACCCTGTGATCATTTCAGTTTAAACCCGAAATCATTCTCATTTGAAGGAAAAACTGCAGAACCGACAATGAGAAAAAGAAAACTGGATGATTCGAAAGAAATTTTGAGTGATGATGAGATGATCTACAGTGAAAATGAAACAGTAACAAAAATAGGAACAAACAACAGAAAATTGAAAGAAAGTACAGTGGAAATAACGAGAGGAAAAGGAAGAGGTAAAGGAAGAGGGCGAGGAAGAGGAAAAGGAAGAGGTAAAGGAAGAGGGCAAGGAAGAGGAATAGGTAGAGGAAGAGGACAAGAAAAAAAATAAGGACCAGAGTTAGCAATGGGGTGAAGCAAAAGATCAGTAAAATGGAGCCAAAAAAATTGATTTATAATTAATTCTCAGTTGAGACAAAACCGAGATGAATATTGCGAATAAATGTATGTTTAGAAATAGACCAAAAGTGAAAAAAAAAAATTCGTTGAATAGCATTCGAATTTTGTGGTTTTATTAGGTTTTTTATGATTGAAAATACAAAAAAAAAAAATTGAGGCATTGAAAAAAACTATGTCTGCAGCATTTCATAATATTTTATTTAATTTGGAACCATAACACGGGCACACAAAAAAAAAGTAAAATGGAATGTCCATCGACAAAAACAAAGTATTCTTATGTATTTTTTCCCGCTGAATCCGAATCCAGGGTCCGTTTGACCCCATCTCGTCAGGTTCAAGGGCATTTCAAGGTCAAATCGACGGGAAAACACTTGGGCGGAAAATATCATCATACCTATATGTATTTGGAATAGCTGAATTTGAATCCGAGGTCCGTTTGACCCAATCACGTCAGGTTCAAGGTCATTTCAAGGTCAAATGGACGGAAAGACACTTGGGCAAAGAATATCACCATACCTATATGTTTTTGGGGTCGCTAAATCCGAATCTAGAGTCTGTTCGGCCCATCAGGTCAGGATCAAGGTTATTTCAAAGTCAAATCGACGGAAAGATACTCGGGCAAAGAATATCATCATATCCATACGTTTGTGGGGTCGTTAAATCCGAATCCAGAGTCTGCTTGGCCCCATCAGGACAGGATCAAGGTCGTTTCGAGGTCAAATCGACGGAAAGACACTTGGGCGGAGAATATCATCATACCTATATATTTTTGGGGTCGCAAAATCTGAATCCGGAGTCCGTTAGGCCACATCAGTTCAGAAACAAGGTCATTTAAAGGTCAAATTACGAGAAAAAATGGGTGGGTAGGAGAGTTTTGGTTCCATGATTGAAAAATAGCTTGGTTGGAGGTTAGGGCGAGGTATTCCCTTGGACCCAATGTAGTAAAGCCGTAATGGTAATAATCTCAGTCATCACAAAGGTGTTGATCTTCTGCTTTCCTTACTCTTTTGTCTCCAAATGATCTGAGTTGTAAGTGCACCACTCTGGGCCCCTCCAGTCCTATCCCCACTCCTTCCTCCACCACGTGGCTTCCCCCACCACTAAATTTCCCCCCACCATGCGGCTGGGTAAGTCGAGTGTAGAAGTGGCGTTGTGTGTGTGGGTGAGGTGAGGACAGGGGCAAACTCCGAAGTGGTGCACATTATTATTATATTTTATGATTATTATGATTATTATTATTATTTGCAATATTCTCTCTCTCTCTCTCTGGATGATTATTATTATTTTCAATATTTCCACCTTTCTCTCCAATCGATTATTTTTCACTTTTATCATTATTATTATTATTATTATCATTCTTGAAATTTTTTCCTCACCCTTCTTCCGAGGCTATTAGGCGCATCTCTCTCTCACTCTCTCTCTTTCTCTCCCGCGTCTGTCGCTTAGCTCTCTCTCTCTCTCTCTCTCTCACTATTCTAACTCGTTGCTTATTCAGTTTCAAAAAAAATTGTTTCAAATCGATGGAAAAGAGAATCGCCGCACTACGCAATTATGAAGAAGTTTGAAAGTACTCGTACTAGCACTCGAAATTTTTTCCGATAGAATGAAAACCCGCACAGATACATTCGTTATACTCATCTCCGTGAGCCACGTTTTGATTAAATATTTTTTATTAGTACAAGCACGCACGTTAATCCTCAGGGCACATAAATTATGTAAACGATTAATATTTTAACCGATCGACGTTGCGAGAACGTTTTACCGATGTTACCCGATTAAAAGAACAACGAATACTAAGCTCTACAGCTGCTTGGAGGCAAGCTCCACGCGCCTTTAGGGATAATATTTCGAAGACTTCTCGGCGCGCGCGAAATGCACCCTCAGCACCACGTGCATGTCTCTTCGTCGCTCAGGCTTGCTCGAATTCGCTCATCTTTTTATTCATATGGAGAATAATATATTTAATGTATATAATGTTATCTGAAGATGCAACACGAGTATACGTGCAATAGGTATACGATGCGAATGTACATAGGTATAGCAGCAGTTCCTTTACATACAGGGCGAAGAATAATTTAAAATGGTGCAGATCGCAGGCAGGAATGCCTGTGATCTGTGACTTTAGCATCGAATGACCTGATATACAAGAGCATAGCGATGACTGATACTGTTCTCCATTGTGTATGTATTTTTTAATTTTTTTACTGACAAGGAGAGGGCGCATCCTTGGGGGTCACGGATTTCAAAGCCCTTCTGGGGTAAGAAAGTACTTCATAATAGCAAACTACAGTCCAAGCGGCAGGACTAGTTACGCAACCGTTTCCGAGAAAAATCGGTTTGAAAAGCGTAGTGTTGTTCATACACCTGCACCGTTGCACATTGTACCGTTGAGGCTTTGTGGCTCAGGGATTACGCGCCCGACTACCACCTGGTCGGCCCGGGTTCGATCCCGGTTACGACTTTTTTTCTCTTCTTTTTTTTTTATTCTTTTTTAAATCAATTTCGTCAATTAAATCACAAATTAATGGGTCGTAACGCCATTCTTCTTTATTATTAACCACTGATTTATGTCAAGCGGCATAATTTTATTTCGAAAATAATTTTACGCTCGACTTCTGCATATTTCACAAGTATTTGTAGAACTTGTTTATCTGCTCCTACGTCCCTCGTATAAATCTCTTTATTCCGACTGGCCCATACCGGCTATGCGGCAGACCATGGATCGATAGCGATGAATAAACCCATTGTAAGTTTTTGTATCATTTTTTAATAAATCGATGGTTAATAATAAAGAAAAATAGCGTTACAACCCATTAATTTTGTAATTTAATCGACGAAATTGTTGGCGAATAAAGTTTTTTCTTTTTTTTGCTGTGTTATAAGGCAGCAAAAGAGAGAAAAAATTGATTGAAAAAAAGAATAAAAACGAAGCGAAAAAAGAAACGAAACGTGGATTGAACCCAGGCCGACCGGGCGGTAGTCGGGCGCATAGTCCCTGAGCCATGCCGCCTTGACGGTATAACATGCAACGGTGCAGATATATGAATACCGCTGCGCTTTTCAAACCGGTTTTTCTCGGAAACGCTTGCGTAACTAGTCCTGCCGCTTGGACTGTAGTTCGTTATTATGAAGTACTTTCCTACCCCAAAAGGGCTCCGAAATCCGTGCCCCCAAGGATGCGCCCTCCCCTTGTGAGAGGGAAAAAGATGCATAGCCCTCACCGCTACAGATACATGCTGCTGTGTATAAGAGGATGTCAGCTAATTTGCACGTGCCAAAGTTTACTTGTCTTGGCTAAAATGAAGTATCAATATCATGAAATGTCTCATGACAATACAATATGTATACTCCGCAAATATACATAGGTAAGCTGACAAGGTATCGTTCCGTAGCGTTCGAGAGTAACAGCTATGGGCAAACTCATGCGGTATCGCTCGGCAGTAGCAATTCTTTTACATATAGGCGAAGAATAATTTAAAGTGGCGTAGGCCACAGGCAGGGATACTTTAGCATCGAATGACCTATCTGCAAGAGTCTAACGATGACTGATACTGTTCTCCATTGTGAATATATTTTTCAAATTTTTTTGCACCCGGAGAGAAAAGTTGCATAGCTCTCACCGCTACACATACATGCTACATGCTGTTGTGTATAATGCAATCTCAGCTAATTTGCATGTGCCAAGGTTTACTTTGTTGTGGCGAAAACTAAATATCATGATGTTTCGTGACAAAGATTCAACGACGAGGAGATACATGTCTTACACCTGTATGCGCGCATACATATATATATATACGTTCGTTTTAGTGTATTGCACTATATTTATTTAAAGAAAATGCAAAAGCTAGTCAGTCTTGATTTAAACAGATACCCAATACCATTTCTTTTCTTGAACCACGATGGAAAATAATATTCTTCTTCGCGATTGTATTTTAAATTTTTTGCGCTTGGCAAAGCTGCACAGTCCTCATCTCCGGCGAAAGTGTACTGATCGATGGTGTGATGAATTGCGATTTTTGTCGTACAACGTACTCATTAAACGCCTCAGATATGTGATTTGGTGGGCCCCGCTACGCGTCATTATTGCAACGTATAATAGGCGTGTGTTAAAAGGACAAAGACTTTTAAGCTGTGTGTTTGAAGAGATACAGCGACGAGGTCTCCAAGACGCTCCTTCTGTGCGTGGAATTGCTGGTGAAGTTCGGGGTGAGTAAAATTATGACTTATTGATTATTTATTAAATAATTGGATAATTTTTTATTTTCGATTCAATTATTATATCAGACTATCAGCTATTGCACGGCACAGAAAGCGGCGAGGAAGACGAATTGATAAGAGCAGCCGACGCTGTAGAAAATGCTGAATCGATATTTCAATCGTGTTTGAGATAGCCTTGAGTTGTATGTGAGGGATCTTGTTTTTTAATTAAGGTGTTGAACAAGAATTGGATAAGGCGCGGGTGTTCCTTCGTGAAGGAAAAGAGAGAGACACTTTTGGACGTATACCGATTGTTTGAGAAAAGCCTTGTATATTTATTTACCGTGTCAATTTACATAAATATCCGACGAGAGACACACACGCATAGAATACCCGATTTGATAGAGAAGCCGAGATGTTAACTAAACCGTTGAGGTAGCCGAGATAAGAGATAAGCCGAGCGTTGATGTAGCCGAGATACGAGAGAAACCGAACGTTGATGTAGCCGTACTTTTCGATATAACCGCCGGAGTTGAACTGATTTTAATATAGCCAAATCTTGAGAGAAAAGACTATGATAGAGAAATAGAGGGGGTAACCGTGAGTGAGGAGAGGCCCGGCTATGCTCTGTCCGAGTGAACTGTCCGACCGAAAGACAGATGGCATAACCGATACCAAAACTCGATTTTATCCGCAACAAATCGCAAGGCGTAGAAATTGCTTCTCTTCTTAACGAGAATATCGATGACGCTCGTAAGTAACATGTGTAAAATGTATTATGAAGAATCAATATTATTAAGATTCTCAATTTTGTACAATCTAATTAGCGATTGTATGGCCAAGATATAATGTACCTCTCGAATAATGTATTATTTATACATCGATACCTCAGACGCTTAGCGTGAATGAGCGTGACCAGGCTCCTGCATTACTTGTGGCAGAACCTTTCGGGCTACATGGTAACGCTCAAAATACTGAAGATTTGGCGGTACCAGGGCCTTCGCGATCGCGCAGGCGATGCAGCATATCTGCGTCTTCGGATTACGATGCTGTACCGTTATCGTCGCAGAACCAGCTGCTTCTGTTTCCAGATCGAGGTATCAATAATTTGATGGACAATCAACAGAGGCTGATCGACAGAGTTTTGATACGTGAAAATCGAGCATGGCTGGAACGTCTCGAGGAGGATCCATTGCCGTTGCAAAGAGCTGATCAGTGGCATCAAGATATTTTAGAAGATGATGACTCAGGTTAATACTAATTTTTTATATTTTTTACGATTGAGTATACATTTCGGTAGCTTCCCCCACCCCATAATATTAAATTCGTGTAATTTCTGTCTCTGCGTGGTGATCGAGAATTGGATAATTAGTTGTCATCGGGGTTGGAGAATGAAAATTAAGTTACGCACGTATATCGCCGGTTACTCGACAGAGCTCAAAGTTAATGATAATGAAGAACCCTTGTAGATTCACCTCATACGAGGTACTGCTGAATAAAAATCTTTTTTTTAATTTTTCTTCGTATTAATTATTTTTCACTCACACTAAAAAATTTTGCAGGTGTGTAAAGCGGTGGGGGTAGGCGAAACAACCTTTCGAGGAGCACTGCGTACGGCGATGTACAACCACCGGAAGCGCGATTAGACATCGTGAAAGATTGTATGCGTTATTTTAAACGATTCAAACTTCGCGGCCGTGAAACAACAGTGCGCGTCAAGCAGCCACAGTCGGACGTCAGCGTATTGAAATGGCTTGAGGGCGCATTTCGCGATCTCCTAACACATATTACAAGCTCGTGCGAGGGTAACGATTACGTCGGTATAACGTTCACGGCAAGCGGTTTAGCACACGGTCCCGTGTGGCTGTCTTTCCGACCGGCGTGAGACTACTCTTTCGAGGACATTTAGCGCCTTGTGAGGAGTGTCGCACAAAGCTCAACCAATTTGAACATCGACGATACATTCCGTATTAAAACGAGCGCAGTCCGAAGCGTCGAGGGTAGCGAACGGAAAGGGTTGACCTACGAAGGCGTCGCAAAACAATCAATTTTGACGATTTGTAACACGGGTAATTTATGCCTTCCACGTTCGTTGGTAACTGCTCGAGATTATGCTGAACGGGGAGAAATTTGAACGGGAGAGTTGCACGCTCGCTGGTAGCGTATACGAAAGCCTAACCTCCCACAAAAAGAAGCAGCGCTCGAGCTCACAAGAGCTGCAAATATTTGTATACCAGAGCGTGGGTGCGGTGTAAATGAAATCGCGCGTTATCAAGATCATATGGCCCGAGAAGATATTGCAATTATTGTTTTCGAGTTTGTAACTCTGGGAAGCGGAGAGCTACCATTGTTCGATGGTACGCAAAAAGTCATAGATACTTTCGGTTCAATTCAACACACGCTGCATATTTTATATTACGAGCGGTCGCACCATTTTCAACCGATTTTGAATCTGCGAGGGGCTGTCGGTAGCAAGAGGTTTTGCGCACCTTGCAACGCACGGTACGATCGTAAATACGGTCACAGATGTTCCAAAAAATGTTCTAGGTGTCACGAAGCACCACCATGCAATGCTTCCACCAATACAATCAAATGCGAAATGTGCAACAGTTATTTTTTCGGCAAAGAATGTTTCCGGCAACATAGAGTTACCGGTATCTGTGATTCCTTTAAGGAGGGATCCTGAATTAGAAGGTCCAAAAAATCGATTTTTTTATTGTTTAAATGTTTTCCTTATGTATCTAAGAATGTGTACACAAAGTTATATAGGCTAATTCGAAATATTTCCAAAGATACAGCACTGAACGCAGTGAGGTAGTACTGTGAGGTAGTACTGTGAGGTAGTACTGTGAGGTAGTAAAGTGGGGTACTTTAAAGCCCGTTTTCTCGAGTTTTCGTTTTTACGATTTTTCTAAATTAGCGGGCGTGATTGCAAAAAAACTAGACGACCAATCATAACAAACCAAAGCTTGTTAGCATCAGTATTGTTTTCTCTTCTATTTGAACTAAAAACATTGTCAAAAAAAAAATTCTTAACAACTTTTTTAGCAAGTTGAAATGATTTTTTTTTTCACAAAAAGCATATTTTCTGTTTCAAACCCGAGAAAACATTCGAATTTCATAATTTTTTTAGCTTTTCTCAGTTTATATAGAAGAAAAATATATTACAATTAAAATGGTTTTTGTTGTTTTTGTTTGAGATGAAAATTACGAGCTCCATCTGTCCTGCCGATTGGAAACAGCAGTTGCACGAATGTGCATAAAAATCGGTTGCCTGAGAATATTTTTCTTTAAAAAAAATTGTTTTCTCATGTTCAGACATATAATAAAATAATCTAAAAATTTCGCTAGACTTGCTTTTTTTTACCCTAAAAAAATTCCCCAAAACATCGATTTTTCGAACCGTCCAATTCAGGATCCCCCCTTAAGCGCTGTCATAGATGCTTCAAAACGATCAATCCACTAGAAAAAAAGAAACATACATGTGGCGTAGGTTTCTGCAAAACATGTAAATCCGATCAGCCAAATAACCATCTGTGCTTCATGAAACCAATCCGAGAAAACCCAAACGCTTCACCTAAAATCGTTTTCATTTTTTACGATTTCGAAACGCAACAGTGTACAACGGTGAAGGGTGACCCGAACTCGTTCGTACACACGCCGAGCCTTTGCGTAGCTCAACGCGTTTGCACGCAGTGCTGTAACAGCGACTCTATTAATGAACCGTGTAAGAGCTGCGGTGTGCATGAATTTATATTTCGAGA
Organism: Rhorus exstirpatorius; assembly: GCA_963564615.1. Lineage (NCBI taxonomy): Eukaryota > Metazoa > Arthropoda > Insecta > Hymenoptera > Ichneumonidae > Rhorus > Rhorus exstirpatorius. The sequence goes on from OY751313.1 coordinate 29,001,337, forward strand.
AAACCCGGTTGGACAACTCGTGGAATTAGCTATGCAACAACCTAAGGGCTACTCACGCACAATCTGTATAGCTCATAATGCCGGAGGATTCGACGCTAAATTTATCCTACGGTATCTGATTGAGAACAAAAAAACACAACTCCCTTGGGTACAAAAGGTACATTTCCTCATCTGTTCGATCGTCCTGAAAATCATAATTACGTCGGAGAGCTGCTACCCAACGAGTACTATTGGGTGACGCGATGCGTACCACTGAATGCGAAAATTTTTTAGCGTGGTATCGCGAATTAAAAGACCAGGATTACGTGTTTGATTTTGCAAAAGAAATTGGGGATTACTGCGTGATGGATGTTACGATACTCAGGCTCGCGTGCATGGCTTTTCGGAATATGTTCATCGCTAGCGGTCGCGTCTGCCCATTCGACGAGGGTACGACTATCCCATCCACCTGTTTCCGCATTTGTGCCGGTGGGTGGGTACAGATCCCATCATACACGCTGGCCGCTCGCGCGAATTTAAATTACCGCTGAATTTACTTGTAGACGGTTATTACGAGACGAACGACTCGAAGCACGTATTGCAGTTTCACGGGTGCTATTGGCATGGTTGTCCACGATGTTTCCTCGTAAATCGCGAACGCAAACAGAGTGACGATATATCAATGGACGAAAGGTTCGAAAGAACCATCGCTATTTCCGATAGAATCCGAACGGGTGGTTATGTGCTGACAGAAATTTGGGAATGCGCGTATGATCAAATGTTGAAGGAAAATGCTAAAAGGCAGCTCTCGTGCATGATCATCCTCTAGCCTGTATAGAACCTCTCAACCCACGTGACGCGTTTTTTGGCGGGCGTACAGAAAATATGGTCACGCTGTACGATGCGAAAGATTCAGAGGAGATACGTTACGTCGACGTTTGCTCATTATACCCGTATATCTGCAAGTTTGGTAAATATTTTATCGGTCATCCGAAAGTCTATGTAGGCGACAAGTGTATGGAACTGACGGGTGCTGATAATACCGATCTTTCGTGCGTTGACGGGCTCGTAAAGTGCGTTGTATTACCACCGCGCAACCTTTATCACCCGGTGCTACCTGTACGCAAGCATCATCGCCTGCTATTCGCCCTCTGTCGTAGCTGTTGCGAGATGATGAGTCAGGAAGAATGTACGCATGAAAATCCCGCGGATCGTACTTTTAAGGGGACATGGGTTGTCAACGAGATACAAAAAGCTGTTTCGTGTGGGTATAGAGTCATGCGCGTAATCAAAATATGGCAATACGAGATCACGCAGTTCGACCGTAACACTCGAAATGGCGGCCTTTTTGCAGAATACATTAACACATTTCTCAAAATTCAGCAGGAAGTTAGTAGCTGGCCCGAAAATTGTTAGCAGGACGAGGCTGCGAAAGATCAATATATTGCTGGTTTTGAGCGCTCTGAGGGTATTAAATTAGATCGTGCTAATATATCCAAGAATCCCGGGTTGCGCTCAGTAGCAAAGTTATGCTTAAATTCATTTTGGGGAAAATTTGGGCAACGCGAAAATATGCCGCAAACCGTGATAGTTTCTACCTAGGAAAAATTGATGGAACTACTGACGAGTCCCGAGTATGAGATCACCGGCATACTTCCTGTAAATAATGATATATTATACGTCAATTATACGAAAACCGATGAGGCAATACAGCCATCTTCCATAGCTAATGCCGTAATTGCAGCATACACCACTGCTCAGGCGCGCTTAAAATTTTACAGCTATCTCGAGCGCTTGGGCCGACGTGCATTGTACTGCGGTACAGACTCGTGTATCTATGTGACGAAAAAAGATCCGAATGAGTACGAACCGCCGATCGGTCAGCTTCTCGGTGATCTGACGGATGAGCTTAGCAGTTACGGAGAGGGTAGTCTTATTAAGTCGTTCGTATCCGGCGGACCGAAATTTTATTCATTTATTGTGCGAACACCTGATGGCTCGGAAAGCGAAGTATGCACAGTCAAAGGTGTAACACTCAATTTTGCAGATAGCTCGTTGATAAATTATTGTTCTGTACATGCGTTTATAGTTGGCGAGAGAGAGGAGCCAATTACTCTGCACTATGATGCGATTCGGCACACACCATTCCATCAGGTTGTTACGCATCCCGAATAAAAAACGTGCAAACCGTCAAGCGTTAAACGAAGGTGCGACGGGGAGTATGGTTCGTTACCATACGGCTATTGTAGTTAGATATAATTTTGTATTTACATATAAATACGCATGTACGTTTTGTTAATAAAAAATTTCTGTAAAAACCTATTTGCCCATCTCGCCTACTATTATTTCTTATTTAAACAGCGGAGAATTGTTATGACACGAACGATACGAGCAATATTTAACGAATGAGCGAGCTATACCAACGAACGACGAAAGCGAGCTACCATTGAAAAAAAAAATTTCTCAAAAAATGTTTCAAAATTTTTTCTGACAAATTATTTAAGCATGAGTGACACGAAGAAATAATAATACGAATGATACAAGGTTCTCAAACTTTTCATGTCACAAATATTTTTCGAAATTTTTTCCCAACAAATTATTGGAACAGAATCCATACAAGCAGATAATATGAACGATACGAACGAACGGTGCGGACAAACGAAACGAATGAGGGAACGCACAGTGGGACGAGAAGCCGAAATCGTGACCACAAAAAACTGGCCAAACGAATTTGGGCGAAAGTCTGTACTCGGGGAGTTTCTGGGGTCGCTGATTACGAATCCAGAGTCAAAAATCTCAAAAACAAAATGGCGGACCAAAAACGGTAACAAATTTCTTTAAAAACTTAATGGATTTGAGTGAAAGTCGGTACTCAGGGTTTTTTGGGGTCGCTGATAACGAATCCAAAGTCAAAAATCTCAAAAACAAAATAGTGGGAAATGTTTAGGCATATGCATATACAGGAATAAAGACTTTTTATTTTTCAGTATTAATGTCATGAAATGTGAAGGCTTATAAAATTAGTGGAATACAATTTCCTCATCCGAATCATCGTCGTCAAATTCAGAATCTGTTTCTACTGTAGATTGACTCGTTATTGTGGGTGGGATCAACAATTCTACAGCTTCCGGAGTTAAACTTCGCATTTTCTTCTGTGGCAATTTACCGAGGCTGGAAATGTTCGGATCAGATGTTACCATCAGCCGGTTCCAAACATCTTCCATTGTTTTTTATCTCGAACACTTTCGTGATAAATTTTCTCGGATACTTTTGATGTCCTTGTTTCTAGCTCCCTGAGCTTCTTCAGATAGTTGACCGATTGGTAATAATGCGTCAGCTATTATTTCTGGTCCATGGATGAGAATTTTGTGCACTGAAGTAGGCATATAATACCACGGGTAAATTTGTATGAATAGTCGTGCAGTTTCTAGCGTGTATTCTCGAAATTTGTCGGTATTAATCGCATGGCCACTCGAAATAGCCTGTAGAATAGCGTAGAAACGTGTGATTAATTTTTCGTCGACTCCTGTTATCATAGCAGACACCGTGGAATTTTCGAAAAAGCACCGAGCTGTATTCCCATCATTAGTATTGCCGAATCCAGGCTTCGGATAATCGACAATTAGTCCTAATTGCGTACGAAAGCCCTTTTAGACAACCCTCTTGCTCTCTTCTACAATCCGCTTGTCTTCCTCAGTACGTGCTTGCCATTTTTTATTTTTATTTTGTAGGCCAAATGTAAACAGCATTCGAAAAAACCCATGCAAAGTAGATAGTCTAAACTTGAAATTGTCTTCGTTGACCGTTCTTTTGAGAAGAGCATCGATGTCGTTGAAATTTTTTGATGTAGCTCCACACAAGTAGCAACGTTGAGCCGAACTCGTTGATGTCAATGCGTTACAAACTTTCCCATCGATCATTGTTAATGTCAATTGGAATTCAACTGAAATTTCGTTCGGATTTATGATGCTTTCGTAAGGAACAAGTGTCTTTATCTGGTCATTGATGTACCGTTCTTCGTCGACTGTCGAATCCGTGGTTTCGTGCAGAAACTGTAATCTTAATAGTGGTCTACAAAATCGTGGTGATAATGGCCTAGCGTTCTTCCAAACTACGATTTCAGCATTTGATTTACAATCGACAGATACGAGTTGTAATGGCACAACCGAAGTGAAGAACACACTCGTATCTGAAATGCTGTCGTCTTAAAATTTTTGCTTGTATGCACTTTGTCCAGAGCTTCCGTCACAGCCCCATTTTCAAATGAGGATCATCTTTTTTACATCCTCCTCAGCTGCTATACTCGAAATAACTTCCCGTTGAAGTAATAGAATACGCTGGACAGTATGGTCCAACAAAGCCTGTAACCGAACTTCTGCTTTGCTCTCTGTAATAGTAATAGCCGTATGGGGTGGATAACAGAGTTTTTTGGCTTCTGCTACTTTCGAGTACGAAGGAACCAGACGACAATGCCGCTCAACACGTAGTGATCTCAATGTTTGGTAGTCACTCTTCGACAATCGACGGTCTACCAAATGAGAAAGCGCTTCATCTGCAGATAGTGGTTCTTCGGGTTGTGCTTCAAAAGCTTTTCGATACTTTAAAGCTCTCGTTGGACTCGTCTGCGTTGCTTCTTTCACAGGTTTCGCGGCATCCAGTTGTCCTGAAGATCGAAGGCTCATTTGAGTAGCATATGCCAACTCGCTTGTAGTCAACGTTGCACGGACTTCTGCGGTCTTCCTTCGTTTCGATCTTTCACTTGATGACTCAAACTCAACAAAAGGGCAACCACGTGCATCGGTCGCGGCCGGGACCGGGGCAGCTGTCTTTTGAGAAGGAGCAGGTACCGGAAAGGATACGTGCCCATCGAGCCATTCCTCGTATTTATTGTAAAACTTATCTTCATACCTGCCGACCGATTGCCACTTTGTTCGCATTTTGGCAAATAGGGTCGACAAAGACTTCATATCCTCCTGAATGAGCACCGAACGTCCACTTTTCTTGGAAATTTCTGCTGAAAAATGTTCCAATAAATCAGCGAATGGTTCATTCAAACGCCCTTTCACAAGAACGAAGACCTCCCTTTGGGTGTATAGTAAATTGTCGTCGGTACTAGACCCTGTAATGAAGCAACAGAAAATTAGAAATTGATTTGCATATGAGAACTTGCAATATTTAACGTAAACTACAATTAATAAAATACCGTGAAACTCATTGGATAAACTGAATTCTTTCTGAAATTAATTTTTTTCCTCAACCAACTCATAAATAAAAATCATCATGCACAGTGTGACTCTAGAATAACCGTAGGTACTACTTTGTTACGGACACCCTATACACGTTAAAAACCGGTATGAGTTCCCTATTGTACGTATTGAACACCTGGCAGACCCGGACGCTCGTCAGCCGGCCGCCGCGCCAGCCGGGGCCGCGCGCGTGGTAGAAGGCTGCGTACTCGCTCACGCTAACTAAAAAAACTACACTTAGTAGCAAGAAGTAGCAGATGATCTAAAACGTTTTCGATAGTTGGAAGACTGATCTAGAACCTAAGACTTGAATCAAAGTGGAGTCTCCTGGAGTTCCATACTTTTTGTCCATTTGAAAGTATAAGTCTCGAAAATTATATCGTTTTCAGAAGGTACCGAACATAGCCGTATTTCATGCAGATAAACATGATTTCGTAATTCTACTTATATATGAATATTTTCTACATACCTCCAGGAATAGAATCCATTTTGAAAAATTAAAATCGGTTCACTCATTTCCAAGTTATCAATTTTCAAAATTCACCGTTTTTTCTTACGTTCTCGCTCGCCGCATGCACTCTCAATGAAGGCTGACTTTGAACTAACGTTTTAAGCCAGGTATGGAAGAGACGGCCGTACCCTTCGAGGTTTAAATGCACCAATCATTTCTCTACTCCACCCGGGGTCAAAATTCCCCGAATCCAATTTTTATTTTTCGGATTTGTGGCCACGATTTCGGCTTCTCGTCCCACTGTGGAACGGTACAATCGATATGACGAGAGAGAGTTTCCAATCGAATTTCCGTTTCTCCAAAGTTTTTTCGAAATTTTTTCCGAAAAAGTTTTTCCACGTGAAATTATTACAGTACGAACGATATGAAAGAACGACGTGAGCGAGTTTCCAATAAAAATTTTGTTTCTCGAACATTATTTTCAAATTTTTTCCAAAAAAGTTTTTCAAGTATAATTATTATGACATGAACGATACGAGCGATAAGAACGAGCGACGAGAGCTTCGAATAAATGTTTGAAACATTTTTCCGACACTTTTTCTCAAAAAGTTTTTGAAGTAAAACCATTACGACATGAACGATACGGGACAATACGAAAGAACGATGCGAACGAATGACGAGAGCATGTTACCAATAAAGTTTTGTTTCTTAAACACTTTTACGAAATTTTTTTCGAAAAATTCCTTCAAACACAAGCAATACGAGCAAATAATATTAACGATACGAGCGAACGATACGGACAAACCAGCGATACGAATGAACGAAACGAATGAGCGAACGCTACGAACGAACGATTGACGAGAGCGAACTTGCAAAAAAATCATTGTTTTTCAAACCTTTTTCAAAACTTTTTCCGAACAAATTTTTCGTAATAAATCTATTACGATACAAGCGATACGAATGAACGAAAGAAATAAGCGAATGGTACGAACGAAAGACTAAATGAAAAGTACAGCCGAACGACAAAACAAACGATACGAACGACCGACAAAACGAACGAACGAACTAACGAACGAATGAATGAAAAAACGACAAGAGCGTGTTTCCAATGAAAGTTTCGTTTCTTAAACATTTTTTCAAGTAAATCTATCGTGACACAAACGCTACCAGCGATACGGAGGAAAGATACGCGCAAATGACAAGAGCCAATTACCAATAAAGTTGTTTGTTATTCAAACATTTTTTCTCAAAATTAATAAAACATGATCGATACGAGCAAACAATAAGAACGATACGTGCGATTGATCCGAATGAGCGAAACGAATGAACGAAACGAACAACAAGAGCGAGTGTTCAATCGATTTAACTAACTGTATTATTGAAATATTTTTTTAAAACGAATAAATTTTGGCTCAACGTCGTTTTTCTTTGAAAAAATTTTTCCAAGTAGAATTATTACGACACGATTGATACCAACAGTCCTAACGAGCGACGAGAGCAAGTTTCCAATAATACTCGTGTTTCTCAAAAAAATTTTCGAAATCTCACGAAGGAACGCAATGAATGAGCAAACGGTACGTACGAACGACAATAGCGAGTTTCCAATCAATTTTATTTAATTATTATAAAAATGGTTTTCCTCGAAAAAAGTTCTTCCACTAAAATTATTACGACACGAGCGATACGAATGAACGAAAGAACGAACGAACGAACGAACGAACGAAGGAACGAAGGAACGAACGAAGGAACGAACGAACGAACGAACGAACGAACGATCGGAACGAACGACACGAGCAATACGAACGAACGAACGAACGATCGGAACGAACAACACGAGGAATAGGAAAGAACGATGCGAATGAATGACAAGAGTATGTTTTAAATAAAATTTTCGTTTCTCAAAAATTTTTTCAAAAATATTTCCCGAACGAAGGAAGGAATCAACGAACGAAGGAACGAAGGAACGAACGACACGAGCAATACGAACGAACAAACGAACGATCGGAACGAACGACACGAGCAATACGAACGAACGATCGGAACGAACAACACGAGCAATAGAAAAGAACGATGCGAACGAAAGACAAGAGTGTGTTTTCAATAAAATTTTCGTTTCTCAAAAAAATTTTCAATAATATTTCCCGAACGAACGAACGAACGAACGAACGAACGATCAATGAGAGGGCGTTTGTAATGAAAGTTTCGTTTCTCAAACATATTTTCCAAGCTTTTTAAGTAAAATTATTGCGACGTAAACGATGCCAGCGATACGAAAAGCCGATACGCACCAATGACAAGAGCGAATTACGAAAAAGTTGTTCGTTTCTCAAACATTTTTTCTAAAAATTAATTAAACATGATCGATACGCGCAAATAATATGAACGATGCGAGCGAGCGATACGGATGAACTAAGAAAACGACGAGAGCGAGAGTTTCCAATCAATTTCAATTAAATTTATTATCAAAATCTTGTTCCGAAAAAATTTATTTATTCTCAGTCTTTTTTCTTTGAAATAATTTTTCCGATTAGAATTATCACGAAAGGAACGATACGAGTGATACTAACGAACGACGACAGTGGGTTTCAATAAAAATTTTGCCAATACTAACGAATGACGAGAGAGAGTTTCCAATAACATTTTAGTTTCTCGAACATTTTTTTGAAATTTTACGAATTAACGAAACGAGCGATAAGAACGAACGACAAGAGCGAGCTTCCAATCAATTGAATGTGATTTATAATCAAAATATTTGTCTTCGAAAAAAGGTTTTTTCATGTAAAATTATTACGACGAAATCATTACGATACGGGTTATACGAACGGACTATACGAATGAACGAAACGAATGAGTTTCAAAACAAAGTTTTCTTAAATTTTTTCGAAAGGTAAATAATTTTTCTCGGAAACATTTTTCATACGAGTGATATAAACGAACGATCAACAAACGATTTCCGGTTGCTTTTTTTTTCAAAGAAAAAATAGTAACATTTAATATACATGACCCGTGAAAAAATGTGTATGAAAAGAAGTAGCAGCGTTGAAACCCTCGTAAATGAAGACAGTTATGCATATTCAGAGCCACGGGGCTGATACAGGTAAGCGCATTTTTCCACCGATAGAATTATTTGATATTCGCAAGATGCGTATGTAATGCAAGGCCTTAGTTTGTCGAAAGAGCAGGACGAACGCTTGCGCATTCTCAAAACCTTTTTTCTTCGAAAATTTTTTTTCGAGTAGAATCATTACGACGCGTACAACACCTATAAAACAGATTAAATGGAAAATAAGAAGAGATTCGCAGCATTGAGCGAAGACGACACGTAGCCGGCTGTTGCTCTGCTGATGATGCGTTTCGCGCGCCTCGACAAATCGAGAAATATCGTAGTGTTATACCTGAATATTCGGTATGCATCGAAAAATATAAAAAATGCCCGCTATCGCTGCGATAGAAAGACTCTCAAGCATGAAAAAAAGATATGGATACAGAAAGAGAAAGAGAGAGAGAGATAATTAGCGAATAACCGCATAAAGAGGAGAGCTCAATAGCTGCTCTCTACCATAGCTCTCTGCCGAGCCTCAAACTCAACTTTCGACACTTTTTTTGAAAAAAATAATTCTTCTCAATGAAGAAAATATTTTCAACGGTAGAGAATAATTTTGAACTTGCTTATTTTCAATTGATAATTTTTATTTTTGATTTTTGACGATAATAATGGGGTGACGAGATGTTTTTTCCAATAATTTATAATTGGGTAGCAAACTGATTCGAGTAGTTTTGAGAAAGAGATGGCCTGTAGCAGTTCAGTTTTCGTCAAAACAAAGTAAACCTTGGCACGTGCAAATTAGCTGACATGGCTTTATACACAACAGCATGTAGCATGTATGTGTAGTGGTGAGAGCTATGAAACTTTTCCCTCCCGGTAAAAAAAATTTGAAAAATACATACACAATTGAGAACAGTATCAGTCATTGCTATGCTCTTGTATATGAGGTCATTCGATGCTAAAGTCACAGATCACAGGCATTTCTGCCTGCGATCTGCATCATTTTAAATTATTCTTCGCCCTGTATGTAACGGAACTGCTGCTATACCTATGTATATTCACAGCGTATACTTATTGCACGTATACTCGCGTGCATCTCCAGATCACATTATATACATGAAATATATTATTTTCCATACGAATAAAAAAATGAGCGAATTCGAGCAAGCCTGAGCAACGATGAGACATGCACGTGGTGCTGACGGTGCATTTCACGCGCGCCGAGAAGTCTTCGAAATATTATCTCTAAAGGCGCGTGGAGCTTGCCTCCAAGCAGCTGTAGAGCTCAGTATTCGTTGTTGTTTTAATCGTGTAACATCGGTAAAACGTTCTCGCAACGTCGATCGGTTAAAATATTAATCGTTTAAATAATTTATGTGCCCTGAGGATTAACGTACGTGCTCGTGCTAATGAAAATATTTAATAAAAACGTGGCTCACGGAGATGAGTAAAACGATTGTATCCGTGCGGGTTTTCATTCTATCGGAAAAAATTTTTGAGTGCTAGTACGAGTACTTTTGAACTTCTTCATAATTGCGCGGTGCAGCGATTCTCTTTTCCATTGATTTGAAACGATTTTTTTTAAAACCGAATAAGCAACGAGTTAGAATAGTGAGAGAGAGAGAGAGAGAGAGAGAGAGAGAGAGAGAGAGCTAAGCGACAGACGCGGGAGAGAGAGAGAGAGGGAAAAGGTGTGTGCAAAACATTAGAAGAGTGTGTGCGAGAGGAGGAGGAAGAGAGAAAAAGCATAAGCGACAGACGCGGGAGAGAAAGAAAGAGAGAGAGAGAGAGAGAGATGCACCTAATAGCCTCGGAAGAAGGGTAAGGAAAAAATTTCAAGAATGATAATAATAATAATAAAAGTAAAAAATAATAAATCGGAGAGAGAGGTGGAAATATTGAAAATAATAATAATAATCCAGAGAGAGAGAGAATATTGCTAATAATAATAATGTGCACCACTTTGGAGTTTCCACCTGTCCTCACCTCACCCACACACACAACTCCACTTCTACACTCGACTCACCCAGCCGCATGGTGGGGGGAAATCGAGTGGTGGGTGAAGGCGCGTGGTGGGGGAAAGAGTGGAGATAGGAGTAGGGGGGGCCCAGAGTGGTGCACTTACTACTGATCTGTGTAGTGGATTCCGTATTCTCTTATTTCTATCCACAATACTTTCTCTTTTTAACATCCAACAAAAGTCCGTCATCATATTTAGATCCCATCGACCATGGTAGAATAGGTTGCTTAATGAATTACAAGCTACACTTTCTCCATTCACACTTAGAACACCTTCCACAGAATCATAATGACTATAGTGAAGAACAAGGGGAACGGTTTCACCAAGATATCAAGGAAGTGGAACGACGATATCAGGGTCGATGGGATACAAATATGATGGCGGACTTTCGTTGGATGTTAAAAAGAGAAAGTACTGTGGATGGAAATAAGCGAATACGGAATTCACTACACAGATCATTTGAAGACAAACGAGTGAGGAAAAGCAGAAGATCGTGAGCTTTGTGATGACCGGCATTATTACCATCAGGGCTTTACTACATTGGGTCCAAGGGCATACCTCACCCTAACCTCCTACTAAGCTATTTTCCAATCACGAAACCAAAACTCTCCTACTCAAACATTTTTTTCTCGTAATTTGACCTTTAAATGACCTTGATTCTGACCTGATGTGGCCTAACGGACCCTGGTTTCAGATTTGGCGACCCCAAAAATATATAGGTCTGATGATATTCTCGGCCCGAGTGTCTTCCCGTCGATTTGACTTTGAAATGACCTTGATCCTGACTTGATGGGGCCAAGCAGACTCTGGATTCGGATTCAGCGACCCCGAAAACGTATGGATATGATGATATTCTTTGCCCAAGTATCTTTCGATCGATTCAACCTTGAAATAACCTTGATCCTGACCTGATGGGACCGAACGGACTCTGGATTCGGCTTTAGTGCCCAAAAACATATAGCTATGGTGATATTCTTTGTCCGAGCGTCTTTCCGTCGACTTGACCTTGAAATGACCTTGAACCTGACATGATGGGGTCAAACGGACCCCGGATTCGGATTCAGCGACCCCTAAAACATATAGATTTGATGATACTAAGTGTTTTTCCGCCCAAGTGTTTTCCGTCGATTTGACCTTGAAATGCCCCTGAACCTGACGTGATGGGGTCAAACAGACCCCAGATTCAGATTCAGCGGAAAAAAATACATAAGAATATTATGGTTTTGTCGATGGACATTCGATTTCATTTTTTTGTGGGCCTGTGTAATTTGTGTGCTAAAATGATGTGCGTTTGATTTTTTTCATTTTCATTTCATGTTAATCAAAGTTAGAGGTTCCGGAGATTCACTCATATCCCTGCAACTATTATTGGAATTTTTGTTTCGAGAATTTCGCACGCGCATAACATCTATGCACTCCACAGCGCATTAATCAGCACTTGTTTTATTTTAATTTCGGATATGGATTCACTGAGTGTTTGCGGTATGAATTTGATTAAATAAATGGACAGCTACAGCGCACTGTCATAATGTCTTTTTTCCCTTTGCTTTTTGTCACAAAAATATGTAACATGTTTGTGTATTTTCTTTTTTACCTTTTCCGCTTAAATTATTCAAACATTTGACAGTCACGCGACATGGATTATGAGTTCCGGAAACACAAAATTGACGCTGCTATCAAGGGAGGAGTTAAAGAAAGCGAGGATGTGTAGTAAGCACTTTTCAGAAGACGATTTTACCAATTACGGCACTGAAGATAGACGGATTGTATGACATGGTGCAATTCCCATTGATGTGGCAGGTATTGTGGATCCTGTGTTCACAAACACAGCATCCGCGATTCCGGGAACGGTCGAGAACTCCGCGATCACGAATAACACCTTTGTAAATTCGAAGAACGTAAACTCCACGGTTGCGGAGACTGTTGACGATTTAATCGCTAATCTCATAGATTTGAATCACGCAGAAGGCTGGAATCATACCGAAAACCTCGTGCCCGTCACAATTTCAAACGCTATTAATGCGCCCGGTCAATCGCGAAAGATGGTCGTAAAATCTGACAATCCCAAAGAAAGAAAGCAGAAAATATTAGTTAAATTCCAGAGCGCCGAGCTCAAGAAGAGAGATAAAAAAATTAAAAGACTGGAAATTGCGTCAAAAAGAAACGCGAGTGCCGTGGCATTTGCTAAAGCCGCGTATGATATAAACGACGATCAACTCGCTTTAATTAAAATGCAGATTATTCCTATGAAAAAACGACAGTGGACTGAAGAGAAAGAGCAGAAAGCAATTTGCTATGTCATTGTACTACAAGTCGTCAAGCGCATATAAACATTTAAAAGACAATAAGCATTTGGCTTCGCCTTGCGTGTCGTGGGTAAACGATTTGGACTTAGGTCCTGGAGTAAACTCTGGAATTTTCAGTAAATTGGCGGCCAAAGTAGAGACGCTGGCTGACCACGAAAAGCAGTGCGTTCTCCAGTGGGATGAGATGACGATCAAGCGACTCCTCGAATACAATTCAAAAGCCGATTTGGTCGAAGGCTTTCAAGACTTGGGCGAACTCAGTAGGACAAATGAGTATGCGAATTACGCACTCGTTTTCATGCTGCGGGGTCTTAAATTATCGTGAAAGCAACCGATATCGTATGTCGGCTCACATGGAAATGTACGCAACGGTGACTTGACGAAACTGCTACTCAAAGTTTTAGATGCGTTAGAGACAATTGGTCTTGTTGTTCGATTCATCGTTTGCGATCAGGGGTCCAGTAATCATGCAGCGATTTTTTCATTGGTGATGACGGAATTATTGCCGTTTTTCGAACGAAACGGCCGTATGAATTATTTCGGTTTCGATATACCACATTTGATTAAAAGCATCAGAAATAATTTGATCAGTAAAGACTTTCTCATCGGCGAGGAGCACGTTTCCTGGGGTGTATTTAGTAGCTCCGGAACGTTGAGCGTTATCGTATGTGTAAAGCCGCTCCTAAACTTACCGATCGACACGTAGAACCCAATAATTTCCAAAGGATGACGGTTCGTCTCGCGACTCAGATTTTCAGCCATTCCGTTTCAGCTGCGATAAACGCTGGGAAACTAACGAGTGATTTAAAGCACCTTAACTGTGTTGCAACGGCAAACTTTGCAAAAAGAATTAACGATCTGTTTGACTGCTTAAATAGTCGTTCCGGAAGCGATCCGAACCTTTTGAGACGTGCTCTATCGTCCGCACAACCCCAAGTTGAAACATTTCTTAAAAATAGCCTCCCATGGCTCGAAGAGCGGACGGTTGACGTTGGTGCCAAACCTCTATGCTTCGAGGGCTTAAGATTGACCGTCAGAAGCGTCTTGCAACTGTGGGACGACATGAAAAACGAAGGGACACAGTATTTAATAACCACAAGACTGAATCAGGATCCGATTGAAAATCTTTTCGCCGTTATAAGAAGTCGAGCCGGGCATAACGATAATCCTTCAGCAATGTCCTTCCGTCGAAACCTGCAGTACGCGATGACGGCCAATCTTATGAAACCTTCGTCAGGGACCAATTGCGAAACCGATGATACAATAGCACTGCTCGCAGTCAAGACAAACAAGCAACGCCAAATAACCAGCCCAGATGAGACACAAAACGTCAACAGAAACATCGACATTTGGCTCAACGACCAGCCAAACGTCGACGAGTTCAATCAACCAGATGGTACCGAGGAAGCTATAGATATAACTGTAGATAACAAGTACGCCTCGGTGGGCATTCTCGAAGAGTGTTCAATGATGTACGTTGCCGGATACCTCGCTCAAAAATGCTTGCTCCATTTTGATTGCAAATCTTGTGAAGACAGTTTAACTAGAGACAACCAGAATTTTGAACAAACTAACGATATCTTGATCTTTTGGAGAGCATTTAAAAATCGCGAAAATGAGAAGCTCGGATCTTTGCAAGTTCCGACAGATGACTTTTATAACGTGATCATTACCGCGTATAAAATTTTTAATTCGCAATTTCCTAAAGTTTGGCACATGAAAGATCTTTCCAAGCACCTCGTGACCTGCATCAGCAATGCTGTCGTCAAGAACTCCGTCGACTTTTGGTCTGTCGATAGCGATTGCTCATTCCACCGCGAATACATCATCAAGCTTTTCGTGCGCGTGCATTTATTTAATTACCTCATGTGGAAGTCCTGAGATATGCGGGATGCATCAAATGGCAAGCGATCGACGATTTCCTCCGTAAAAGAACCGAATTGGAAGTTGCTCAAAGCCTCTCATCAATGAGTGGTGCACCAGCATGTAGAGACGATCAACTCTTTGACTTATTATCTTGTACGTGTTATGTTACTTTTTTTTTTTCTTTTACTTTTCTTGCGCCTAATTTTTCAAAACTATTATGTTAACCATCATTTTTTAAAACGCATAGTGAGCCAAAAGGTTGATCATCTCTCAAACGATTTCACGTGCGCGCGCTTAAATACACAATAGAGAGGGTTTGGAGTCTTCAAATATCCAGGAAGTGACGAGCCTAGAAGTCCTAATCTCTGTGTGTACATATGCCACGTACACACATACACGAACGAGATATTTTATTATTTTCATTTAATTACCCGTGCGGTTAATATCTCTATCACTGACCATGGTTCTAATCTACTGCCAATTTGCTTCGACTTCAACTGCTTTCGCGCCCAATTGTACATACCAAGAAATGAGAATGCACGATTAACATTAATCATATTTATTACATAAGTGATGATACTTCAGTGTCATTAACCTTCAATTGACAGACAGAGGCATTACGAAATAATCTGCTTTAATTTTTTTGCTACAATCCTTCATAATCCTATAGAATGTGTACTTACTTACGTCATACTCTGTGTACCTAATGTGGAAGGGGACTTGTCACAAAAACAGAATAAAGTATTATTATTATTATTATTATTATTATTATTATTATCCCACCTACGCGTTTCAATGTATCCTTCCCCTCTCGATGGAAGACACCCACCACCTTCCCGTGGTTTCCATTGAGTAATTTTAGCACATACTTCACTCGTTTATTTTTAATTACGCATTTTGGTTACTTCCGCATGAGTTAATAGGTGCATCAAGATATTGCTTTTTCCTCCTATTGTAAGACTTTTTTTCGTAATATTACTGTGATAAGTGTGAACTAAAATTAACCGAGAGTGGGCACACTACATGCTGTTTAATTATTATCATATGCTTCATTGTTATATAATGTGCGTTAATAAATCTCGAAATATTTAATACTAAACATTATTCGTTGATATTTTATGCAGTGAGATTTTGTTTCGAATCATGTAATAAAGATTCTACCGTCACAAACTTTCTTTGTGTAGTAGTAAAAAAAATGTTTTTTCGTATTCCGGCTTATTATTAAATAACAGGTTTTTTTTCAAATTTATATTATACGCTCGAAGAAAAAAAAATGCTAGGATCGAATCCACGACCACGTTCACTCGACCCTGGCGACATACTACGCGACTATTTCGCTCAGCCCTGAATCTAAATATAAGAGTTATTGTACTTATTTAACCCCCCCCCCCCCCCCCCCCATCCCGAAACACTTGGGGGTATTTTGAATTTTATTGTCACGAAAATGTCGGTTCACGTCACTCAGCCACCCCTTTTTTTTTGTCTCGAAAAAATTATTCAGTATGGGCATTTCGAAGAACAATACAGTCCAACCTCCAAATAAGAAACCCGGCAATAAGAAACCTTCCCCAGTTTCGCGCTCAAGCACTTCCCCCACTACGACCCGAGCTCCGAGCTCGAGAATTTTGTGCGCGAACCTCTGGTGAAGAAACCAGCCTGGGAGAGATTATTCGGGCAAAATAGAGTTAACATTGTAGTGTAAATTAATGTGTGCGTGCGTGCGTGAGTGTGTGTGTGTGCGTTTTTGCATGGGTGATGCAAACAAATTGGAACTCTTTCGAGAGTTTCTTATCGAGAGGATCGCATGGGGAAAAGAGTGAGAGAGACAGACAGAGGTAGTGAGTGTGGAGCGCGCGCCTGGTGGGGGTATCCGAATTCTAGAAAAAACTCTTCCCCTTGGGGGCTTTTGGTTTCTTATTGGGAGGTCGGACTGTATATCCATGACATTTCACCGAAATTTCATGCCCCCACTATTGTTGATTCTCGAGATAATGATTAATAAATTCTTAATTTTGTAAAAATCATGACTTCGTAACGGCTTATCGGATTGAAACGATTTAAAAAACAAATCTTTTTTGTTCGCCCTTTTAGAAAAATATGCCCTTATCGGATAAAAGCTCATCAGACAGTTTTCAGGGTAAATTGACGAAAAACAATTTTTCCCTCTTCTATCTCAAAATAATCCTGTGGAGTTGCGTGTTGCTCTCCTCTACCAGGAAAAAACAATAGTGAATGGAATTCCTGGTGGCCCTTTCGTAGAAAAAAAAATCAAAAAGTTCTCCCGAAAACTGTCTAATGAGCTTTTCTCCGATGACAGGATATTTTTTTTCGAAAACGGCAGAAAAAATAAAAAAGATTATTTTTTTAATCGTTTCATTCCGATCGGCCGTTACGAAGTTATGATTTTAACAAAATAAAGAATTTATTAATTATTATCTCGAGAACCAACAATAGTGGGGGGGACGAAATTTTGGTGAAATGTCATGGATATATGTATTGTCCTTCGAAATGCCCATACTGAATAACCTTTCGAAACAAAAAAAAACGGGGTGGCTGAGTTAACGTGGAACGCGACATATTCGCGTGTATCGGGTTATGCATTCAAGAAATAATTTTTAAATAACTTATTAATGCACGATTAAAAAAAAAGTTAACTTATCGGAATCGAATCGCTGACCTTCGTGCACTTGATCCTGGCGTCGCACAGTGGTCCGAGATCCCGAAAAAGCGGACATTATTCTAAATTCGGTTGAAAATCTGTACTCGGGGATGTTTGGGGTCGCTGATTACGAATCTCAAGTCAACAAACTCAAAAACATAATGGCGGACCCAAAACGATAACAAATTTTTTCAAAAACACATTGAATCCGGGTTAAAATGTGCACTCGGGGGTTTTTGGGGTCGCTAATTACGAATCCGAAGTCGAAATTTCGAAAAACAAAATTGCGGAATCAATATGGACGGCTGCTTATTGTAGAGTCAATTTGATTTGCACGGAATTAATTTTTTAAGAGTCTCAAGGCTGCTGATGATAAATATGAAGTCAAATTTTGAAAATCATGATTGCCAATAAATTCAATAGAAAATTTTTCGGATACTTCATATGTGAAGGGAAGGAGAGGTTTGGAATGAAATAATGAATCCCTATTATAACGATACTGAAAATTTATTTCGATATAATTTTACAATATCTATGGTCTTACTCGCTATCTGATGCATACAGTGGAACGTCATTGTCATCTTCAGATTCATCGCTTTTATCGCTATCAATCGAAGGAATCTTTTTCGATTCCTTAACTCAAGGTAGAATCAATAGTTCAACCGCATCTGCGGTTAACCCATTAAGGACCAAATGGAAGTTTTTTTTGTCTGTATTCAGTGGCTCTATTCAATATGAAATCAGTCCGAGAGAAAATTGAGATAAGTTATTTCCGATGTAAAATTGTCTGAACTTTCGATCTATTCAGTCAGAATTTTGAAAAAATACGTACTAAAAAAGTTATAATTGTTTATTTAACAAAAAACATGAAATTTCGAAAATTTTTTTGGCTGTATCGAGCACTTTCGGATCGAAATTGGTTTAGGAGTTTAAAGCTTACGCAAATTTTTGCGTCCATGGACCCTAACCTTCAAAATGCACTACAGGGTTTTTCCAAATTCAACATGGCGGCACCCAATATGGCGGCCTAAAGATAAAATTTTTTTGCTTGTTCCAGTATTTTTGAATAAAACAACTTGTTCATGATGGATGATCGCGAAAATTGATTTGTGGGGGTTTTTCGAGTCGCTGATAATGAATCTGCTATTAATTTTTTAAAATTCAAAATGGCGGATCCAATATGGCTGCTGAAATTATCGAAATTTCATGTTTTTTGTTAAATAAACAATTATAACTTTTTTAATACGTATTTTTTCAAAATTCTGACTGAATAGATCGAAAGTTCAGACAATTTTACATCGGAAAAAACTTATCTCGATTTTCTTTCGGACCGATTTCATATTTAATAGAGCCACTGAATACAGACAAAAAAAAACAACGATTTGTTCCTTAATGGGTTAATTATCTTAGTTTTTTTGCAGGAACTTTTCGCAAACTAGATATTAGTGGATCTGATGTTAGTAAAAGTCTGCAAAAAACGTCTTCCATGGTTTTAGCTTGGTCATATTTTCGTGAAAAATCTCGTCGGAATTTTTTAATATATTTGTAACACGATTCCTGAGCTTCTTCGGACATTTGTCCGATAGGCAATATCAACGAATCAATAATTTGGGGACCGTGTATCAAAATGTTGTGCAATGTTGTTGGCATGTAATACCACCCATACAGGTCAACAAATTGTCGTGCAGTAATTTCTGTGTAGTCGCGAAATTTGGGTACATTGATTTCGAAACCACAAGAAATCACCTGCAATATCACATGGAATCGCTTTATCAATACCTCGTCAATTCCCGTTATATTAGCAGAGATTTCAGAATTTTCGAAAAATCGCCGAGCTGTATTTCCGTCATTTGAGGTTCCTTAGCCTTGTTTTGGTTGATCAACAATAAGCCCTGATTTTTTACGAAAAACTTCTTGTATATTTTTTTTCTTCTCTCGAGTCCTTCTTTATTCTCTTTGCGCGCTTGCCACTTTTTCATTTCTAATTTGTAAGATACATGCAAGCAGCCTTCAAAAAACCGTATCCAAGCATGCAGCGACGATATTCCGAATTTGAAGTAATCTTTATTGACCGGTCTTTGCAACATCTTGTCGATATCATTGAATTCTTCAGACGTAGCGCCACAAAGGTAGCAACTCATACTTGACGATGTATTCGTAATCGCATTACAAACTTTACCATCTATCATCGTCAACACAAGTTTGAAATCGATGTTAATTTTTTTTCCGTAAAATATATTTTGAAAGGGCACAAGGTTTTTTACTTGCGCTCCGATACAATCCACTTCTTTCCTAGTTGCTTCGACCGTTTCGTGCAAAAAAAAGTATTTTTATCGGGCGACAAAATCTTGGCGACGAAGGACGGGGATTTTTCCAAATAATAATCTGCGGATTAACTTTATCATAGATTTTCAAGGGACAAGTGAAATGAAGAAAATGTTGGCATCCGATTTATTGCCGTCTTCATCGGTGAATTTTTGTTTGTAAGTGCTTTGACCATCGCCATTGCATGGTCATGGATGGGATGTGCCATCGCATCCCCATTTGCATATCAATTCTAAACAACCAAGTTTGTTTTCAGGAAGACTTTTAATAACGTCCGATTGTGCCACTATTAATCGTTCAGCTGTATGATTCAACAATGCTTGGAGTCCAACTATAGCTGCACTCTCAGTTATAGAAATTTCTGACTTATCAGGGTAACACTTTTTCTTAGCATCTAATACAGTACTATAAGGCGGCCATCCTTTAAAATTAATCGTATGGGATGTGGAGCGTATTAATTGATGTACAGTTTTCGTCACTCCACCTTCTACAACGCATAATAATGCTTCGTTCCTTGTCAACACCCTTTCTGGAACGTGTTCCATAGATTTACGGTACTTTAATGCGGTTGATGGACTGCATTCCACGACATCCCTAATTACCTTCGAAGCTTCCAAATTCCCAGAAGCCCGGAAACCTATTTGTGTAGCGTAGGCCAGTTCTTGGACGCTATATTGTTCTCGAATCTTGTCTGTCCTTCTCCGTTTTGACCTGACACTCAAATCGTCCCAGCTTGTCGAAGGATGCCCGAGCCCCGCTGTGTTTTCCGTGGAAGTCGTCGAACCCTCAATTTCAGTCATGAAAAATACAGGAACGTTGAGCCAGGTGTCGAATTTTTCAGGGAATCTCTTTTCCATCCTATTCGCTTGTTTCCACCTTTTCCTGAATTCGGATACTAATGTTTTTAGGGCTTCCTTTTGATCTGGCGGCAAAATGTATGGATGCTCCTGTTTTTTGGAAACCTGTACTTCAATCATTTCAGCGAGCACGTTGATGTCCCCATTTAATACCGGTTTCACAGTAGTGTTACAAGGAGAGTCCTAACCCAAGATCCCTACCCCCACATTTACCGACATTTTTTAGCTCAGACATGAACCACTTAGCCGAGACACAAACCCGGGGGGGGGGGGGGGGGCTATCTCGATGAGCCGGAATGCACGGAGCCGATCGGGGGGGGAGAGGTCTCTAACAACTGGAGGGCACCTAATCTCTTATGGGTCGAGACATTGGGAGGGGGTGGGTGGGAGGGGGGGGGGGCTAGCTTTGAGGGTGGTATTGGAATGCCGCTATCTCTGGCAGCGGTGGTGCGCCTAATTTTTCATGGCGGCATTTGATTGCTGATTATCAGTTAGACTGGCGTCTCTGCAGGGGGGGGGGGGCTAGTTTTGAGGGTGGTATTAGAATGCCGCTATTTCTGACAGCTGCAGTGCAGCTTGTCTTGGCATTGGAATATTGTTATCTCTAACAAGTAAATAGCGGGCCGGAGCGTTAGACCTTTCAACCACACACGACGCTACCCTCCCGAGCCAGTGCGTCTGTTTGTCGCAACCTTATCGTTGGTCATAAATCATTTCTGTTTGTGTGCTAAGGACCAGACCGCAGTCTGGAAAAGGCCAAACATAAAATCTTAGAGGCGCCTATGATCCGGCCGGTCCTCGGCACGTGAAGGAAAATATCCCTAACAGGTATTCTTCTGACCGAATTTATATAAGCGTTTCCCTATCACTGACTGGTGCGTGAGCAGATGTAGCGCAGGGTGCTGCGGCAGATCTTTTTTCAAACTGCGATGAAATTTGGACGAAGAGGATATTGAAAATATGGAAAAGCACGTTCGATTCGATACTCGAGCTCAAATTCATGTGATGTATGCATGGGATTATGCGTACAGAGCCGCTCGCCGAGGCCGGTGGGAAGAAGTTGCACGTGATCGTGAGCGATTTAGATTAAGAATTGAAAAATGCGGCAAACTGATTGAATCTGTATTGACGGAAAAAAAAATTTAACGGAAAATGGTATACTGATATGCGCCTTCGACGTGTCTCGACCTGTTTCGAGCCCTCCCATTACCTTCGAGAGCGGATGATGCCATCTTGCATGTCTGAACACGCTTGAGCCTGCACAGTGTTTACATATTTTGACAAACCGCCGGAAAATGAGGCTTTGATTTTCATGGAATGCCGCTATGACACGCTTAGTCGCGTTCTTGCTATCAACATGGACGGATATTCTGATGGCGTTCTCGGAGCCAAATATCCGTGGGAATTATCAAGGGGTGATCTTAAGAATATAACGAAGCCTATGATTTTAAAATATTTTAGTCGATCAATTCATATGTTTTATGATCGTTTACCCGAAAATCTTCGTGCAGACGCCGAAATTATGTCATATCTGCCTTGTATGGAACATTGGAATACGCCCCACATCATGACTCATATCGATGGCCCTGCACCCTCTGTACGGAATTGTCAAATGTGTCGCCGCAAAGCGTGGGCGGAGGAAAGTGTGGAAAATCCTATTGGGTCCTAGAATTGAGAGTTGGTGGGGGTCGGGAATTTGGAGGGCCTATATAATATCAAGATGCACGTCTGAACTGCACCAGTTGACATGCAAGACAGGCGACGTGAGCTAAAAGAACGATTGCTCTTGCTTTTAAAAAATATCGAAGAAGTAAAAAATCTTATACGTACGAGGTCTGATCTGAGCTTCATTATAAATACATTGAAGAATACATCAATAAGTCGAAATGGATTTCACAAGTATCAACAAGGTGGGAAAAATGGTGGAATTTTTGCCAACAAAAAAATTGGCTGAACTCTCCGTTCAGGCAGATCATCCGATCTCCGACCTGAGAATAGTGGAAACGAAATTCGGGAGGAGGATCGTGGCGGATATCACCAACGATTCCTCCGTATTCCTACCTGCAAGATTCGTGAAAGCGTTCGACGAGAACAAAGAAATATTCAAAGAGATGATTGACGCTGCGCATACAAATCAACTCTATATGAACTACTTCGGTGGGAAATATAACAGCGTAGAATTCAAACGCATCTGACGCCATCAAACCATCAAGCCATCGCGCCTACTATGGGGTCGTGACTCTACGCGAACGATGGTGGCACTGAAAAAAGTGTTTGAATCCATAAGTGCGCATGGTTGAAAAAATAAAAAAAAACATTATAGATGACGTGTGGTGCGAAATGTATAAGTTGGAGTGAAACCAAATATGTAAAACAATTTCCTATGGTTTATTTCAATAAAAAACACACATATATTTTTCGATAAAATGTTTTTATTTATTTCAAAAATCCTGCGTTTACACAATGCCTTATGTACCAGCTCCTTAATGATTTCACGTTTGCGTTGGCACAATTATATTTTGAGTCGTGGGGATGACGAGAACATCCTCTGTTGTTTGATATTTTCGATAATTTCTGCAATGATGGACAATCGAGAGTTTCCATATCGACAATATGTGCCGACGAATCCGTGAATTGCGCTAACCACGTCCTCTTCTCTAATCCCTTCACGTAGATGGTTCGGGCTTGTTTCAAGATAGCTCGAATTGTTGTTCCAGCAGCTTCGTACGGCGTGTCGCCTGAATTCCATCGCATTCCATGAAAATTTCGTTCCAGCCATGAATTCATCGTTTTGTACTTCGCTGGTAGAGAGTTCCATGGCGTTGGAGGTTTGAAGAAAAACGTCAGGGGCTCGGTGTTGTCAGAGATTTCCACAATTGCTATTTCTTTGAGCACAAATTCGTTTATGGGTCTCCTGAAGCCTTGAATATCGACGATAAAGTCCATGGTGCTGATTGAAGAGAGTCGGTTCATCGTTGAAGGTTTTATACTAATTTTTTTACCCCGCCACTTATTGGATTGTACTCAACAATACGATCGTGTAGAATCAAGCAATACGCGGATGTATTGGCAGGAATATTATTTCTTGCTTCAAATTCAAGACGAATGTCAACGGGGCCTGACTTGAGAGAATCGTTCTGCTTTGAACAGTCGATGACGACTAGAGGGGCATACTTTAGAAACTCGGATTTTTTTAGCCACGGCTCCGCTTCCCTGTTGTAATAAGTATTCTGAAAGTTTGCATACATCTCGTATAGTAGGGCGTACTGGTTTTTCTCTATGTTTAGGTTCAAATTTCCATATGGATAGCATTGCGAATTCAAATATAGTTTAACATCGGCGAGATTACAATGATCGAAGTTACTCGCGTTCTCCTTTTTCTTATTTTTTCGATCAGTCTGGAAAGCGAGAATGACATATCGCGGTTTTTCCAGCTGAGTAGAAGTCTTGACGGTCCAAACATGCTTCGAGGTTGCGGGGAGCAGCGGATATTCATACAGTTCCCACGTACGATAGCTCATGGAGATTGGCGCATCTCTGCCGATAAACTTTAAAAGTTGTATTTTACGCTGATCGGAGACTGTCACGTATGGTACAAGCCATTCTACTTTTTGCAATACAAGTTTGAACTCCTCGTCAGCCGTCTGCACAATAGCATTATCATCAGTCTTCGATCTCGATAGAATCAGCTCATGCTTGGCATTTACGACAATTTTTCGATAATCTTCGGCAAAACCGAGCAGCATACTTAGCGGTATGCATACGTCAAAGTTGCCCGCTGCATCTATGATTTGCATCGTTTCTTCAACATCAAGCCAGCCCGTGTTCTCGAGCATAGATCTCTTACCGGGACTCAGAGATGAATATCCCTTTATTAGACTCGTAAGACCTACATTTTTGTTTCGATCAATTTCAATAGCGTTGAGCTCATATCGTACTTCTTCAAACAAAAAGCAAATAGCATTATTGACGAGGCTTGTGGAGGCAAGCGCTGCACCATCGGCTTTAGTCAGTTTTCCGCATATATGTATAAAACTTTTGCTTGGTAGAAGACATAGATCCTGATGTTGGATGGAAATACGTATCTCATCGCTGTTATTGAAAGTTGACGATGCATACGGCTTATGAGCATGAATCTCACAGTGTATTATAGATTTATCGAAGATGATGGGACTTTGTATATTTACTATTTCCTCCTCCATTTTACACAGCAGATGCAGAGGGCACAGAATAAATAATACTTTATGCGCTTTTTCCGCGCACTGTCAGACCCAAATTCTTTAGAAGTATTACGTTCTGAGGTGTTAGCACTTTGAGTGTCGATCGGCGACTGGTCACGCTCATCCATGATGACTTGGTATTATGGGTTTTATTGAAGACTATACCCATGATTTTATATGCAATCGTATGGTTATGACTTCGCCGCGAAAATTTACTAAATCTCCGTCTTGGTCTACTATCCGAAGCTGGATGTTATCTATTGTCTTGCTCGTGATTGGCAGATAAATGACGTGCGATGGAACTTCAATGATTTTATATCCGGATGGTACGAACGGGAAAAACTCGTGAATCGTATGAGCTTTTCGCTCATTAATATAGGCACCGGCGGTAATGCTACACTCTATACGCAAGGCGTTCACTTTGAGAATGGCTACTGGGAGATCAGATGTATGCCTTTTATTGGCTACAAGAATACGCGGTGTGAAACCCAAGAGAGAGCCGATAGAATCATTAGGCTTAAAATTTATATCGCGATTACACTCGATTTCACTACGTAGAGTATTGTTATTGGGTTTAATCTTAATAGAAATATTCGGCAACTCTGCCTGCACGTACTTCTCAATGTCATCTATTTCATAGCTACCCGTCGGTATGGTCAATACCTTGTCTCCCACATAAATTTTATTATTACCATCAGCTATATTAGGAATAGAATTGAAGGTTAGTAATTCAATGAGCCCTAAAGTGTAATTTTTGTGGGGTGAAAGTTCGATGGGGGGAAAATATTGAGCTTCAAGTGTAGATGACGTCCCGGAAATAGTTAGTGTAAAACTATCATCCATGACGACGGCACATAGTCAACTGATTCTATATTCATCATTATGCACGTTTATATAGAGAATATTTTTCTTTGCCGCTCAATTGCTGGCAGAGAAACTTTAGGCATAAGTGCCCACATTCGACTGTACCATACTTCTGATATCCCTTATAATTATAATTCACGCTACCAACACCAAAATATTTCATCAACTCGACTGGAGGCTGAAGATTGCCGAAACTATCAAAGTACATGACATTCTTCCCCCTCTTTTTGTATGCAACCCAGTGTGTACCAGGTCCCATATCCTCATCTAAATTGATAATTGCTGATTCGCATTTTGCCGGTCCACTTTTCGGCAATTTACTTCTCATAAAAACTCCGCGAAAGTGTGGAATTTCCATGATTTTCGCATATTTGAGCAGATCAGCATCAGTTAAGGCTTGGGGAGGCAGCGTGACTTTCCGTTTTTTGAACCAAGACCCGTCCCCCTCTTATACGGTTTTAGATGCAGACCTTTACCCAAAGCAGCAGCTTCCATCATCTTATTATGTCTCTTACTCTCATCCAATTCCCGCTTAGCAGCTTCAGCCGCATTTACAGCCTTAGCGATAGAAGCAGCGCCACCTGACAGTGCTCCTGCAGCACTCAGACCGGCAAATATCGGCAGGAGGAGCGGCAAAAACCCCCCAATTTTACGAGGCGCTGGTAGAATGCGCAATTTACTTTTAGCATTCTTGCTACCTTTCCGAGCACCCTTTCGGCCACGGCTTTTCTCATCAACGATTTTATTCTGTCCCATGCCTAATTTTGTTTTTTTCACGCAATGCCCCATGCCTAGTTTAGTTTTAGCCTTCATGATGTTTGCCACGCCCCAAGCACTTGCTCTCTCCGCAATACCCGCGTCTTTGGCGTATACTCGTCTCCAAGCCTGCTCAGCCAGTACTTTATCGGCCAAAGTTCTCGCTTCGAGGCTAGTTTCTTTTGAATATGCAATATCGTGCTGCTTGCAGGCTGCATCCAATGGATTAATACCTCGATCGCCTCGTGCAAGACGTTTAGATAACTTTGTACCAGGTCCGCAATACTGATACCCAGGTAGATGGAGCTCAACAGGGAGCTTGTCAATCAGACTATTGACCAAAGCACGACCGATCATATCGGGGATGACTGCTCGACTGGTGAATAATCCCTATAAAACCCTATTTATATTTTTTTCCCCCATTAGTCGTGCTCAGGATGGGGACGGATGAACTGCCTGTAATGAATTTCGATGAATTTATGCGGGGAGGTGAACCACGCGAAAAACGTCATGGCGATTTGTTGCCTAATAGCATTCGGGCAGTATTCTGTGGCCCCTCGAACTGCGGTAAAACGAACGCTTTACTCTCCCTCATAACGCATCCTAATGGTCTGAGATTCGAGAACGTTTACCTTTATTCTAAATCCCTCAATCAGCCAAAATATACATTGCTCGCACGATTACTCGAGCCCGTGAGCGGTGTTCAATATTTCCCATTCAATGAGCACGAACAAGTGGTGACACCAAGCGATGCACACCCCAACTCAATATTTATCTTCGATGACGTGGCATGTGAAAAACAGGACAATATTAGAGCCTTTTTCGCCATGGGACGACACAAAAATGTCGACTGTTTCTATCTTTGCCAGACCTATGCTCGTATTCCTAAACATCTCGTGCGTGACAATACGAATTTTGTGGTTCTATTTAAGCAAGATGAGATGAACCTTAAACATGTGTACAATGATCATGTGAATACTGATATGTCATATACACAGTTTAAAAATATGTGCTCAGAATGCTGGAATTGCGACAAGTATGGATTCATCACGATCGACAAGGATAGTCAAATAAATGAGGGTAGATATAGACGAGGGTTCGATTCTTTTCCCAGTCATAAGTAAACGTGCATTGGAGACAGTATCATCTCTGACTCGAGGGTAGCAACATGAATAAACTTTTGGAGGAGAAAAAAGACGTATTGCGTCAAATTGTCAAAGCGAGCGATGCAATCCGACGAAAACATCGGATGATAAAAATCGGCAAAGACAATGCTGAACAGGCAATGCAAAATGTCTTCAAGCCAATAGTCACGCCATTGGAAAAATTGGTGATGTGGAAAAACGAGACGCCAGAGATGAAACAGGAACTTAAGGAGGAAGTCAAAGATCGTATTGAAGAAGAACATATTGAGGATGGCAACCATGAAGTTAAAGATGATCCAATGTTGGAAGATTTGTCTTTCCAGTCTGCATACGGTGATGAAGAGAGAGAGCAGGAGGAGGTTGAGGATACAGCTGTCAATGTTGATGAATTAATAAATGAGTATGTAGCATTGCTGCAGACAAATAGAAAATCAGCCTTGGATGTCTCATACGGTGTACGAAATCTCGCTAACAATAAATTAATGATTGGAGATTCTCCAATCTTTTTTGATTCTCAGCATATTCGTGTACGAGATAAAAATTATCCAAAAACTGTTGGATTAGCGGAACTGTTGTTCAAAAAAGTGCCCCGCGTTGAGGATCTGACATCCAACGATTTGAAAAATTATGAGAACATTGTAATTGCCACGAATGCCCATAAGAAATATTATAAAGCAGATGAAGCAATACGAACGGACAAAAATTTGAAATTCGAGACTTACATTGCAAAAATAGTTGATACGTACACGGGTAAAGGTATGCCAAAGTATAAAGTGGCTAGAAAAGACGCGAGATTCGATTATATTTATTGGGACGATCCCAATGAACTAGTGGACCGTCTACGTTTACTCCTCGCATCTCAAGCAGCCGGAAACTTATCTCACTCGAATGAAATCATATCGATTATCGAAGAATTGCGCGAGGCTCAAATCATTTATTAATACATTCATCATCGCAATTTCGCGCATTCACAAAATGAGTGTCGACGTGTTCGGACGGCAGCTGGATAATAAAAGTGCGCTCAATCGCGGTCCTCCGGGCATTGGATTCAAGATTACAAAAGACGGACATTACGATTTGGAGAATAAGCGACTCTGCAACGTTGGAATTCCCGAAGCGGACCACGATGCTATCAGCTTAAAGGTGCTGAATGCTAAAGCCCGAAACGTAACTAAGAGCTTACGTGAGGAAATAAATGAAAGTAGAACGCTATTGGTTGAAGGTTTTGAAACTACTATAAAAGATAAATGCGACACGTTAAATACCGACTTACGGAATAAAATAGAGAGAATTAGTGCGCAAATAACTGAAGATCTTACAACCAAGATAAAAGAAATTCTCAAAACTCCGAATGCTGGTACGAAAAACCTACGAGTGTCCATGCTTAGCATGTTTTCCCAGATTGACACTCGATTAAACATCCTTGAGAAAAAATGAGCGAGAAGAAGCGAGCGCTGGTGCAGGAACTACATAAGCCCGCACGCAGAAACTATCCACGTCGGCATGTGGATATACGAGGCTTGGATGAGACTTGGCAAGCGGACCTTGTTGACATGTCGGCTTACGCGAGGCAAAACGGCAATCATAAATTTCTCCTAACCGTCATCGATGTCTTCTCCAAGTTTGCCTGGGCCGTGCCAATGAGGAGCAAGAACGCTGAAGATACAACGAGCGCCATGAGATCTATACTTGCAAAGGGACGCATACCAGAGAACCTACATGTTGATCAAGGCAAAGAGTTTTATAATGCCGATTTTCAAACTCTCATGAAAAAGTATAACATTCATATGTACTCGACATACAGTAATTTGAAAGCATCAATTTGCGAGCGTTTTAATCGTACCTTGAAAAATAAAATGTGGATGCAATTTAGTCTTCGTGGAAGCTACAAGTGGACCGATATTCTCAAAAATTTGATTTCCGAATATAACAATAGTGTACATCGCACAATTAAAATGAAGCCGAAAGACGTGAACTCGGAGAATGAGAAGCAGCTTTTACAACGCGTTTTCACGACTCGAGAACCGTTGAAAAAAAGGTCGACGAAATTTCGATGCGGTGACAAAGTGAGGATAAGCAAATTTAAAAATATATTTGCCAAGGGTTATACTCCAAACTGGACAACGGAAATATTTACAATACATCAAGTGAAAAATACGAACCCTGTAACGTTCAGTCTGAAGGACTATCAGGATGAACTCATCGCCGGTGGTTTTTATGGGCAAGAGCTACTTAGAGTTGAAAATCCCGATATTTATCTGATTGAACGAGTATTGAAAACGCGTGGGAATGAAATGTTTGTAAAATGGTTGGGTTTCGACAATGCCCACAATAGTTGGATAAGGAAATCTGATGTATAATAAAATATTTTAACAAATGAACATTATTGATCTTTTCAATCGCCATCTTCTATCCCATCTCTCACGGGATTATTTTGTTGGACAGGATATTAATTAAGAAAAAGTCGGTTTCAATATATCTTTTTTTAATATATTTTTTCCTCCAGCGTATCAATTTTATTAATTCATACACAATGTATTCACAGTTTTCATGCCAATCATAGTTTACCACGCCAGCTTATCGCATTTTTAATTTTATTTATTTAATTTTTAAACTACAAACATTCTTTCGTGTTGCGCTCATAACCTCAAGGTAGAGTATCAGTCGTATGAGCGAAGAGAACTCTTTTATCATCATTCTAGCTTAAAGCGACTTTTCTTTGTCTTACAGTTGGCACTACATGCTTCTTCGACTGAATTAAATTTTGTGTTTCAACAAGATTCTCATGCCGGAAAAGACAATGTTTATAATCATCGAATCTGATTCTTTTTAACGTAGATCCTCGAATACCTTTAGCACGCTTTTTTTCTACGTCATCATCTCGAACCTTGTAAGCGTATAGTTTGGCGCGCAGGCCCACGAATTCTTCCATGATCTGTCCATTATTCTCATCCTTTATTAACCCTAACACCTTTTTATTCGCTAAAAGCATCCCATAAGGATTGTCAAGAGGATAATCGGAGGTATGAAATTTGTTTATGTCGAGCTTCATGACATCATATATATTAGGCACTGTAATATTATATATAAGACTATCAGTATCGGTGTACATTAATTGAGCTTTTTGCCCAAACTGTTTTTTCATATACTCATAATGGAAATCGTAGATGTAAATTTTTGATAAGTCAAGGATTGAAAACCCTGCATACAATGGCTTATTAAATTTCACCTTTGCTCTGTTGAGCTCGATGATGACCATATCATCATCAAATACAGTGCAGCTGTGGAAAGTAGCCCTAGTGATTGGAGCTCGAGCTCCATACCGACCACCCCACTCAGTAACAAGCTTCACTTCTCGATGCTTTCTCACATTCTCCATTGTTTTCCCGAAAACTGCATTATTGAGTAGTTTATACAAGTTTTTATGAAACGCATTGGTAGCTTTTTGTCTCAATCCAGTATTTAAATCAATGTATGGCTTCATCCATGGTTTCTGTTGGAATTTTAAAACTCTATGAATTTTCTTTAATTTCAAGCCCAAGTTGAGACACTGCTGCAAGTTTCGATAATGAATTATATATTTTTCTTTTTCTAATAGCGTTGTCATTAATTTTATATTTTTGGAGGTGGGTGGCCTGTAATGGTGCGGACAAAGTGGTAAGTCTTTATGAGATTCGTGCAGCTCCTTGGGGTATTCTAAATCAACCTCGAATATGTACCCCGTATGAGAATCGACAGGGATATTGTCAATATCCGACTTATCAAAGTTTTCCACCCACTCGAATCCAGCATATGGCAAAGCCTGAACCATAGCTGCACCATAAAGATTGTTTACATCGAAATACATTAAGTATGATTCAAGCTTCGATGAGTCAAAATCCTCTCCCATGTATCGATTATTTGCTTTTGCATAGCGATTTAAGCATTGAGCAAGACCTCCTCTGATACCTTTTTCAATAAACAATAGCATATCAACGTCAGTGATGAGTTCGAGTTCAATACCTGTTAACTTAAGCATCGCATCGAAAGCGAGTCCAGGAGCTGTATAATAGTGCAACGGATCTAAATTATATGTCGATAGACAGCTGCGTCGGAAATTTTCGAAAATGTCAGCTAAAAGGAGAACATCGATTTTGAGATATAAATCTGAATATTCTCCTAACGTTGATATTTTGAAAGTTTTCCAGACATTCATGGCGTGAGCGTATGAATCTTCGGAAATTTCCTCATTATTTAGCCTAGAATAAAACTGCTCTTTGGATGGTAGCTCAGTCTCCTCAAGTTTCATCCAACAATCGGTATAATCATATGGGTAAACCCCCTTTCTAGTCAGAAGCTTGAATTCCGTTGCATTTTTACAATGCTTACGAGTTATTTGTTTTTCATCGCTTTCCAAGTACGATGCTAATTTTTCAATGCTACACGCCATAAATCTGTATGAATCTAAAAACCTGAACTCTACAAACGTGCCCTGGACTTTTTTTGTGAATGAAATATATTTCTCCTTATTAATTGGCAGAAGATAAACCGCACCTTCGAATGCTACGGCTAATGCTTTAATCAGAAAATGAGCGTCATATCCCGATAAATTATGAAAAATAACCGGCACCGCGTGAGAGTTTTTATAATTTAAATTACATCCAGTGTGTGCGGGCCCGCGATACTTCCCTGTAAAATGGCAATGATCTCGAACTCTCAACTCGTTATTTTCGAAAGGCTTCTCACAAATATGACAAATGGTTACAGATTTGAATGCGCTTTGCTGATCATCGCTGAGATGCTCCATTGGTATGATGTTCGTCAACCGGGTATTCACCAAGCTCGCGATATTCTTCAATTCCTCCATGAACCACCCAATACAATCCAAACCTCGATGAGATTTAAATTCCGAAATGGTATCATCGTACGAGCAGTGGAAGTAGTAGGCGATGGAGTGAGGCACATGCTTTTGGTAGCCCATAGTATTCGTCTCCTCCGCAGGCGCAATCGGCTCCAGGAGACATTCGAGATCAGCATATATCACGAACGGAACATTCTCTTTATGCTTATAGTTTCTAAACCTCATGAATTTCGCATCACCCTCGGGAAAATACACTCTGCACTGGTTCGTACAGTCGAGGATATGCTTCTGCAGCACGATTTCGCTTTGAAAGTGACAGAGACATCTGTCACACAACCATTTTTTACCATTATGGTTAGAAATCTGCGAGCTCACTAAGCGCGAAATGTTTTTTATCCATGCAAAGTGATGGATAGGACTCGCAAGATCATCTTCATCACAATCATGCCTGTCACTCTCGAGCATGAGAAGGTGAATTGTTGATTTAGAAGATGTTTGTTTACTGATATATATCGGCACTATTACACTGTTTTTCCTCTGATTATCAACACCGTAAATGTTAATTTTAAGGTTATTCATTTTTTCAAAGGTTGGCACTTTTTTTACAGTCATTGGAAAATCCAAACCTTTGTACTGTAAAACTTCACTGAAATGTCTGTAAGAGCTTGCTCGATTGCATTTTAGAACTGGCGGAGAAAGTGCAGCAGTGACTGCCCATAAAAAGCAAAATTCGTCATTGCTCTCTATGTTGACTACAGCACGCTTTCGTTGAATATCTTTCGGAACACTAACGTAGGTGCCTCCCCGGAGTGGCACGTATTTATTAAAATTCACAGTTAGGTTCGATACTTCGTGCAGTGACCAACCAGACTCTTTCCCATGAAATTCCTCAATTTTTTTCAACAACTGATCTTTTACATGCTCCTGGAACCACATGTCGATGTTCGTAGAGGGAAGAATTGCCTCATTCCGCGTGTTAAAAAATTTATCCTCCAACGCAGTTTCACCTATTTTTTTAAGTTGAAACTTGCACGCTAATATTACGTTAACCTTTAAATTGCCATAACGCTGGGATGCAGCTTCCAATTTGGCGAGGATCAAGGGTTTAGAATCATCGAGAAAAGCATCGAGATCTTTATGTTGAAGGTTGATGACTATGCCCGTTTGGATTCTTTTTTTAAACGCCGTCTCCATATCCTTCCATCGCACTTTATCAGCTGCTTCAGAACCAGCTCCTCTTTTCTTCAATTTTTCTATCACCGATAATACCGACGCAATTGTCGCTTGAATGCGCATTTTCTCATGCACTGAGGGACATTCGCGCCGAGAAATTTTCGTCAATAGTTTCACGTTTTTTTCCCCCTCCCTAATCCACCTTAGTGCTATTGCTGGTGATGATCTTTTTTGTGAAATTAAATAAGCGTTTTCCATAATGGAAATGAGCTTCTTACACTTATGAGTATCCATATTAGGAGAAAAAATAACCCGAGAAGAAGGAAAGACTGCCCAAATGTTAATGGAGGGCTAAATGATTGGAGCCAGCAATATATACTCCCACTCCTTCCCGTCATTCTACGGGCCATCAGCATCAGCAAGTATATCAGTTGCACGAGTACATCTTCGTTCGGGTCGTCGTAGAATAAACATAGGGTTCCAGGGGTAGCGTTGCGTGGCCACAAGATTTGACGCAACAGTCTAACTGCTAGACGACATTCCAATGCCATTGTAAATATTACGCAAGATATCCGTCCATGTTGATAGCAAGAACGCGACTAAGCGTGTCATAGCGGCATTCCATGAAAATCAAAGCCTCATTTTCCGGCGGTTTGTCAAAATATGTAAACACTGTGCAGGCTCAAGCGTATTCAGACATGCAAGATGGCATCATCCGCTCTCGAAGGTAATGGGCGGGCTCGAAACAGGTCGAGACACGTCGAAGGCGCATATCAGTATACCATTTTCCGTTAAATTTTTTTCTCCGTCAATACAGATTCAATCAGTTTGCCGCATTTTTCAATTCTTAATCTAAATCGCTCATGATCACGTGCAACTTCTTCCCACCGGCCTCGGCGAGCGGCTCTGTACGCATAATCCCATGCATACATCACATGAATTTGAGCTCGAGTATCGAATCGAACGTGCTTTTCCATATTTTCAATCTCCTCTTCGTCCCAATTTCATCACGGTTTGAAAAAAGATCTGCCGCAGCACCCTGCGCTACATCTGCTCACGCACCAGTCAGTGATAGGGAAACGCTTATATAAATTCGGTCAGAAGAATACCTGTTAGGGATATTTTCCTTCACGTGCCGAGGACCGGCCGGATCATAGGCGCCTCTAAGATTTTATGTTTGGCCTTTTCCAGACTGCGGTCTAACCCTTGGCACACGACCAGATATGATTTATGACCAGCGATAAGGTTGCGATAAACAGACGCACTGGCCCGGGAGGGTAGCGTCGTGTGTGGTTGAAAGGTCTAACGCTCTAGTCCGCTATTTACTTGTTAGAGATAACAATATTCCAATGCCAAGACAAGCTGCACTGCAGCTGTCAGAAATAGCGGCATTCTAATACCACCCTCAAAACTAGCCCCCCCCCTGCAGAGACGCCAGTCTAACTGATAATCAGCAATCAAATGCCGCCATGAAAAATTAGGCGCACCACCGCTGCCAGAGATAGCGACATTCCAATACCACCCTCAAAGCTAGCCCCCCCCCTCCCAATGTCTCGACCCATAAGAGATTAGGTGCCCTCCAGTTGTTAGAGACCCCCCCCCCCCCCCCCGATCGGCTCCGTGCATTCCGGCTCATCGAGATAGCCCCCCCGGGTTTGTGTCTCGGCTAAGTGGTTCATGTCTGAGCTAAAAAATGTCGGTAAATGTCGGGGTAGGGATCTTGGGTTAGAACTCTCCTTGTAACACTACTTTTCACGATTTCGAAAATTTCCCTTCTCGTGAAAGAAATTTATTTGATGTCATCCGAGGGATCTGCAAGAATTCACAAATATGATTATTTAACCGAATTATTTTTACCAATTTCCTATAAACCACATTATGAACGCGAAAACTACGAAAAACTGCCGAGAGTGCACACATCTTGCCACAAAAATGACGATAAAAGCCAAACGTGCAACTATGTGCAGCCAGTTTTTGAAGTGTTTTTGCAGTGTGTTTTGAAGTGTTTTTGCAGTGTTTTTGAAGAAATGTCTAAGCAACAATGTCCATTTGGGCTCAGAGCCCCACCCAACCCCACTTTTAACTTATTGCTTTTTTTAACAAGAATTTTTGGAACGTCGCCAAGGAAAACACCACCACCGTTATTAATGATTTACTATATCATATATTGTTGATAATATTTCTGCACAGGACATTCAAATTGTACTTACATTCCGGAGTAGAATCCATTTTGTAGAATGCAAATCCGTTAACTTTTCACTGTTGTAGACCCTTCTAAACTTTGACGTTATTTCGCCGAGCGACGGGCAAACAATGCGGCAGGCCCGACGCTCACGAATTAAATGCATTCCTGAGCCAGGTAGGGACGCTCCCCCCTTTTTAACGGTCATAATACATAAGAGGGGTACCACTACAACTATTCTGACCATTAAAAGTCTCAAAAAAAAATATTTTTTTTTTCGGTTTTTGTCCGCTTTTTCGGGATCTCGGACCACTGTGCGTCGTACCAAACGGCTATCACGCTCGTGCATGTATCATGATAATATTTGAGCCGTTCGCTCAAAGAATGACCTAAGTTCAATTTGGTCGTTTTGAGATAAAGCGATTTAAAGATTCAGCATTGTATGGCAAATTGTTAGGTGTAAAAATGTATAATTTTTTGAATTTTACTTCAAAGACACACTCCTGAATAAAGATTCAAGACCATAAAATCGTTGTTAAATACATTTTAACAACACTGAAATGTATAATTAATACAAAATGATTTAGGTCTTTTTTCGGCGAACTACTTAACCCTTTCAAGCACACATTTTTCTTTACGTGTAATCGACTTGAAACTTCGTACTCGGGGGTTTTCGGGGTCGCTGATAACGAATCCGCACTCGAAGTAAGCAAATTCAAGATGGCGGATACAATATGGTGGACCAAAAATACAAGAAGTCGTCTGACAAAAGTAAAAGTTGGTACTCGGGGGTTTTCGGGGTCGCTGACAACGAATATGCACTCAAAATTTTAAAATTCAAGATGGCGGATCCAATATGGTGGACCAAAAATGCCAAAGGTCATTTGACGAAAATAAAAGTTGGTAATCAGGGGATTTCGGGGTCGCTAATAACGAATATGCACTAAAAATTTTAAAATTCAAGATGGGAGATCCAATATGGTGGACCAAAAATGCAAAAGGTCGTTTGACGAAAATAAAAGTTGGTAATCAGGGGTTTTCGGGGTCGCTAATAACAAATATGCACTCAAAATTTGGAAAAAAAAAACAAAGAAACAAATAAAAAAAATTACAAAAAACGAAAAAAAAAAAATTTTTAACGAAGAAAAAAATAAAAAAATAACATGAAACGAAAAAAAAATTTTAAAAACGACAAAAAATAAAAAAATAAAAAAAAAATTAGAAACGGAGACATCAACCGACATGTCCTCGTTCGTGTGTCTCTGGATTTGACTGAGAGCGGTGCTTTTTGGAGAAAATTGAGGTTTCCATTTCCTAAATCGTATATGCAGTACGGTTGTATATCGTACTCTAGTATGAAAAATTGACCTTGAATAAACGGTTTCTCAGGTCTGCATCGGCCGTGTTACATGCAATTTACAATCAATGGCTCCAGAAATATCTATGTACTGATCTTACGCTAGATAAGCATTTTGTTTTTCGCATGCAAGTCGCCATGTTAGATCCACCATCTTGCATTCTCGAAGTCTGACCGTGAATTCGTAGTCAGGGACTACATCAACCTCCGAGTACTAACTTTTACTTTTATCGAACCACTTTTTGCATTCTACGTCCACTATTTCAATTTCCAAATTTTGAGTACTGACTCGTTATTAGGTACCCCGAGTACCAACTTTCACTGACATTGGACAACTTTTTGTATTTTCGGTCCACCATATCGGATCCGCCATCTTGAATTGCCAAATTGCGAGTGCAGATTCGTTATCAGCGACCCTGGAAACCCCTGAGTACCGACTTTCATTTCCGTCAAAGGACTTTTTGCAATTTTGGCCCACCATATTGGATCCGCCATCTTAAGTTTCCGAATTCCGAATTCTGTCACGAGCTTATCAGTGACAGAAGAGAGCAAACGATATTATTACGTACCGCGCGGGTACCACAACGCACATCAACAGCTGGAGCGCGAGACTAGAGACGCAGCCGCGCGGTGACGACTAACAACGACAATACTCTAGACGCGCAGTTTCAACCAATCACAAAAAGGTCAATAATGGCCGCAATGTTACGAAACTTAGCAAACATACTTTTAGGACTCATACCTACGCACTGGTAACTAAATCCCAAAAACGACCTAAAGTGACTTAGGTCATTCTTTGAGCGAACGGCTCATTTATTGTACTTCAACAGCGGGCATCCGCTCAGAATTCGTTTAGTTTTCATTGTCACGTAATTCAGAATTGTGTTCCCATACCAATTATTCGCGTCTCGTGTTATGCACATTCGAGACATAATTTTGAAACAAATAATTTTTATTTGATTCATAATTAAAAAAAAAATAAAATAAATCGCAATCATTGGGAATCGAACCACCGACCTCGTGCATTCCAACCTGGTGCGTGACCACGCGACTATTTCGCTCATTCAGAGTTTAGCAAGAATTATTGTCCTTAAATTGCGGGTCCCCGCTTGGAATTCATATGGGTATTTTTGGATTTAATTATCCTGTAAGTCTAATTTATATACCCATCATATATATTTATTCGCGCGTCTCATTATGCCTCGGGGTCTCTTTTATTCCTATACTCTATATATATATTCTTTTCTATTCCTATGCTCTAAACAGAGACAGATGCTATATAGCTCTCTCTCTCTCTCTCTTCAGACGCCCCACTATTTCATGACTGGGTGTACTCAATTGAGAGTGACGTCACAGCCCGATCGTCACTCCTCCAGTGGTCATTTATATCCGAAAAAATTTGGTCCCTCGGCAAGCATAGGAACTAGGCTTCTATGTACGTCTGACTTCGTTGCCGGTATTGACGCTCGTTTCTAGCGTCTATTCGACGCTTACGTATTGGCACGTTTAGTGTCATGAGCATGTGGTTCGACAAAGCAAGCGAAAAAAAATGAATAAGGAACAAATCCGAATAAGTTAAAAAGTAGTTTTATAACGAGTTTATTACAATAAAACATTTAATGTCGTTTGGACATATATTGTAACGGTACGCTTTAGTCGATAGGACGACTTTTCACGCTACGCGTGAATTCGCGCTTCGTTGGTAAACGGAGCAGGTGCAAAGACAAATAAACTCACGTGGTTTGTTGAATTTTTCGTATTTATTTTCAATCTGTTCTTTTTTAAACTCCGTTTTTGTTCGTTTACATTTTCTTTGGCGTTTACCGAGCATTAATTACTGTATTTTCTTTGTGAATAATTTTCCCTACAAGGTTATGAATGAGAATACGTTTTTAGGAGTGATGAGCCCAGTTGCGGGATTCCAAGGTCTCCCGAGAAATCCATCACTGGCGCTCGGAATAAATTTGGACGATTTTAGGTAGAGCCCAATTGCGGGATTCCAAGGTCTTCTGAAAAATCCGTCACTGGCGCTCGGAATAAATTTGGACGATTTTTAGGTAGAGCCCATTTTCGGGATTCCAAGGTCTCCCGAGAAATCCGTCACTGGCGTTCGGAATAAATTTAGACGATTTTTAGTTAGAGCCCAGTTGCGGGATTCCAAGGTCTCCCGAGAAATCCGTCACTGGCGCTCGGAATACATTTGGACGATTTTTTAGGTAGAGCCCAGTTGCGGGATTCCAAGGTCTCCCTAGAAATCCGTCACTGGTGCTCGGAATAAGGATGGGATAATAGGAATCTTGCTTTTAATTTTTTTTTTAACTATGACTCGAAAATGTTATCTATCGTGTGGACGTCGGGCAGAGTGACAGTCTGGTAGAGACTTCGTGGGTCTTTCCGAGAGAGAATAGAGACGGCTGGTGAGAGCTCCGTTCTCTACACCGGTCTCGGAGCGAAGTGTCTTCGTAGTGGCCGAAATCCCTCGTTTTATACCCGTCCAGGGCTGTCCCAGAATCCTCTGCGCTTCGCCTCTCTCCGCCGTTTAAAGCCGGATTCTCATGGCGCGCTCGACTTCGTCCCCTCTCCATTGCTAAGCCAGATCCTCACGACGCATTGATTCGGTGCGCTGGACTTCGTCGCCGAAGCGCAGTAGAAATAAAGGGGGGGGGGCTTTGCTATATCGTTACAATATCTTGATATCGTTCTATATTATATAAATATATCGCCACCGCCACCGCGGTGTCAAGAATACACCCAAACCCTAACCCAAACACGTATAAAATTTCATATATAAATTATGACATAAATTTTCATATATAAATTATAAAACATAAATTTTGGATCAATAAATTGTGGCAAATAAAATTTTTTTTATTCTTAAATTATGACCCAAATTTTCAAATAAATAAAACAAATTCAATGTAAGCCCGAGAATCGATATATCGAACTCTCTAAATTGAATCAGTGAAAATTTCATTGATTGAATCAGTGACCTGGTATTTAACTGCAGAAACAGTGACCTGAACCAACAAAGATAGAGTCCTATAGAAAAGTACTTCTTATGGGCCGCTTGAAGCAAAGCTTTTGGCAACTCTAACAGCCGTATGATGGCTCTACCGTCGACCGATCGATACGCCCTGCCTACCAGCCTCGTGTTTCAGGCGGATTGCACGTGGTGGGTAGCCGCACTGCTCTCTCCGCACACTCTCATATCGCGACTCCCTACCGCGACGGTATTTATTATAATTAGAAAGTAAATTTAAAAAATCAGGGAAACCCATAAATATGCGAAAACAATAGATTCTTCAGTAAACCAAGTAAACCCAATGGCACCAAATTAAGGCGGGACACAATTTATATATTACCATCTGCGATATAATTTAAGAATTGTAGTTTGACGGAGTACGTAGAGTGCACCGTACAAAGATGCAAACTTCGTGGGTTCGATCCTCACATTTTGTTTTTTTATTTCAAAGCCTTTTTTATTAACCTTTTTTAAATTCAGTTATATCTTTTTGACGGCATAGGTAAGTTTTGTGGCGCGGCAACTTCTTTGCGGCCATAATTTAAAAATTATCGAGAAAAAATCGGGTTATATAGCCAAGTCCGGCTTTTGTTTCCATTTTGGGCGCGACACGAGGTGCGCGAGAAATTTTCGAGAATTTTCTCTGAGAGTCGAGGAGTGGGGAAGGCTCGGGGGAACGTGGGCCCACGCGCCACGAGGCGAGAGAGCCTCAGTCTTTGTCTTGACCAGCAAACGGACAGAAGGGCCGAAGAATAGCAACTTGGTGCGAAATTTTCTATTCTTAATTATATTCCATTGTTCGGTAGTTTCGGCATAAAATTTGTGCATACCGCTCGATAGACGGCTCAGAGCCCCGAAAGTGTTTTCTACGTGAGTGAAAATATAGTTTCGTGTAGACGAGTTCCCCCTGACTTCGCACGATCGAGATCCCAATCGATTCGTCGGGGAGAAAAAGATATAAGACGTCGAGGACGCGTTCCCGTCTCGGGCTCTATAGAGAGGAAAGAAGGAAGGCGTGATCGTGAGAGGAAGCGAGTACGAGTGAGAGGGATTCTCCATAAGGAAATACACGGTAATTACGAGTAAAACATTGCAGTTATTCCTTATTTATTCTCCTTTCTCCTCCGTCGCTTCGTGGGTGTATTGAATTATTTA
Source organism: Rhorus exstirpatorius (assembly GCA_963564615.1). NCBI lineage: Eukaryota > Metazoa > Arthropoda > Insecta > Hymenoptera > Ichneumonidae > Rhorus > Rhorus exstirpatorius. Next base: position 29,042,806 of record OY751313.1, read on the forward strand.
TTTCGACGTGTCGGTAGCCTCGAACAACGAATCCACCTCCCAGTGCCGTATTCTCACAAGCTCTATTCCGCGAGATCTCGGTCGGGACACCCGTGGCTATGGCAAGAGGCCACATGAAAATTAATTCTTCCTGGCGCCCAATATAGTGATTCGTAAAATAATATCTGGATTGATTGAGTCGGCACGCATTTGTCTAAACTGCGCCCCGGTAACAAGCCGCGACCGGGGTTATTGACGGTTTATGTTACAAAATGGCGCCCAACGTGGGGCTCGAGGCGTAAATTTCATTTAGAGAATACTTTCTACCTTGTAGAATTATTTCCTTTGTGCCAAACTTTTTAGTTTCGTTCTTGTGTATTAGAGGCCTCAATACTCGGGAGAACATTGAGCTATTGCATACACACCGAGTGTCTTAACATCAGATAGCTCAAGGGCAAAGGCAAATATAAATTCTCGGGAATTATCAAATCGAGTATACGAAGCCGAAAATTTCCGACCATAACCACAGTCCAAAAGCGAGACTAGTGTTCCTTTGTTGAAATATCGAAGTATTAAATTCAACGGGAAACATCTCTCGAGAATCGCGTGTAGCAGTGTTCGTGCCGGTGTATGTGAGAAGACCCGCGCGCGACACCGTTGTCCGAAACGTAAACAAACGACGACACACGTACGATCTCTCGACTACCACGTGAGCCGACGCGGCTGGTCGAATCATACAATACATCCACGAGTGTGCGTCTGTAGAGACGCTCAACTCCTATACACGCTTTCACCCATCCTCTTCCTCTGCATGTAATTGTGTGTACAGGAATCCAGCGGATAGAGATCCACTGCTATTCCCATCGAGTGTACTGCTTACTCGAGGTCTTGGCTTTCGAGAAATATTGAGAGAAAAATTTACGACCAAAATTTATCTTCACCGAGAATATATCACGCTATATAGTGTGCTGGCGTAGACCTCACGCTACATGATTTTCATCGATTCAACGAAAATTAGACCCCCACTTAAAAGAAAATTAATTATTCGAGAAAAATATTTTCAATCACCTAATTTCGCTTCAATAGTTTATTCAATGGCTCGAGTCTATTATTCAATAAATAATTAACCTATTATTAAATAAATTATTAAATAAATTATTAAATAAATTATTGTTAATTGTAATTATAATATTAAACAAAAAAATTACCCTCAACAATTTACAAAAAAAAAACGGAAAAAAAAAAAATTCACAAAATTATATTCCACTTTGAACAAATATAGTTCAACACAAACATTTTGATAAAAACCAATTTTGAGAAAATTCAACAATAATTTATTGTAAAATCCGAGACTCGACAATTTAAATTGGAAAGAAAAAAAAAAAAAGAAAAATTACATTCAATAATAATTTATTATAAAATCCGAGACTCGACAATTTAAATTGAAAAAAAAAAGGGGGGGAATAAGGAAAAAAAGAGAAAACAAATTCGCTGAAAAACCTCGTAGCGTAAACATCGGAAGGTAAGTCGAAAATATTATTCGACCCGCTTGAGCACGCTTATATTCTCAACGCTATAATAAAACCGAGCATTTTTCTTATGCGTCCCCGGAATTTACAACCCGGGGAATAATAAAATAAAATAAAAGTGAGCCCACTCGGACTATACCGCGCGCGGTCTATTCGTCGCTCAGCTGTTGAGCACGGGTTCAACAAGAAAATAATAAGGATAGAGTGAACGACGCGCACCGACACCGACGGGCCCGCACTCGTCCTCGTGCAATAAACCGCGTACAGTAGAGTCTCGCTTAAATTCACACGCGAATAAGAAAAATGATTAGTCGAACTCCGCCTCCGAAAGACGAAGAGGGAGACGGCTCGGGAGACAACGCGAGGGGGGGGAGAAAAGGTCGATACAGACCCTGAGAATATACTCAGCACGTCGATACACGACCTATTGGACCCCGCGCGCGATCCAGTGCCGTCGCGTACGGACTTTGCCGTCGACGACAATGCTCATTCAAACGTGCAATTACCTCTCCCGCGGCGTACCGATTTCGCTATGCCGAACGCAACAAAAGACCCAAAAAAGTCCAAGGGGGCGAGAAGAAAAGAATTTCCCGCACCAACAATACAAACGCGCTCGCGATCGCGTCTCGACCCCGATAGCGCGATCGATCAAACGAATGACCCGGACGCCGCCCTAGCAAAAACCGCGAGCGCATTGTCGACAATAAGTCGACAATTAGAACAAAACGACGCGCGATACCACGAGTGGCGTCAACAACAGGAGGAGAACGACGCGAGAAACCGCGAGTGGCGATTGCAAATCGAATCCGAAGCTATCGAGCGCGATAAACGAATGATGGACTTGTTCGCGCGTTTAACAACCGCGCCGTCGGGAAATGAAGAGACTGACGTATCAAGCGCCTCGTCAAGCGCTAGTTCGCGTACTCGTGTCCGTAGAGACCAAGGTCGAGTCCCGCGGGGAGGAATCTCCGGCCGACGATCGCAGTCAAACGTGCCGCGGGACTCACGGGAACACCCCCCGCGTCCTGAACGAACAACCCGAGATCGTGCCGCGAGTACACGCCATAACCTCCCGGAGCCTCATTCGACAACCCGCCGAGGGTCTCGCGAATCTCAGCGCGAACCGCGAAACTTCGAAACACCGAGAACGTTTCACGCCACCCCGGGGCTCGCGCATCCGCGAAGATTCGAGCCAACGGTCCCAACCCCGAATCAACAATTAAACTCGACGTTCCGGCATATAGACAATTATGCGAAGCTCGCGCGAGACTGGAACTTGACGTTCCCATCGGAGGGCCTTACGCCCGAAGATTTTCTTCGCGACATCGAGCGCCGAGCCGACGTCGAGGGCCTCACGGAGGAGCAGCTCCTTCAAATCGTACCGGATTTACTCGCGAAAGACGCACGCGCTTGGTACCGTTTATATTCGCCAAACTGGTACACGTGGTCGGACTTCGTCGAAAGTTTCGAGTCGTTCTATAGTCCTGCTCGAGACGACAGCGAGATCTGGGCCCACATGTCCGAGAAGAAACAACGGGCGAACCAACCAACGCGCGATTTCATCGTGTGGTGTGACCAGCAGTTTAATCTGCTCAGCGCGATACCCACCATCAAGGTCCGGATCGGGTGGATAATTCGGCATCTCCGCCCTGAACTCTTTAAAGAGCTCCGACATCGGTCGTTTACATCCTTCGACCAACTCGCGAAAGCTGCGGTGATCGAGGAGAGAGACCTCGAGCATCTCGCTCCGCGCCGAAGCGAAACCACGAGACCGGCGAGATTTACCAAGAAACCCGACGAGAGGAGGAAATTACGTCGAGTGGAAGACGCGGAGATCACCGTCGACTCGGAAAACGAGATGGTGAGTAAAAATACCGAAACTCACTCACCGACACATTCCAGCCACTCCGAGGAGGAATTACCGGCCGAGACAAACCTCGAGGCTCTCCGAGACGCAACTTGCTGGCATTGTATGGAGCCCGGACATCGCGCTCTCTACTGCACGAATGCCTGGGTCGAGCGATGCTACCGATGCCGCACAAAGGGCGTCACGAACGTCACCTGCAAGTGCCCTCCAGCGAAGCCTCTGGGGACAAAAAACTAACGAAACCCGGCGATCCTGCAGCGCATCGTCCGGAGAGACAAAAAGCTGCCAAATTACAAACCCCAATAACAGAGAAAACGAGAAGAGCCAAGCCAAGGCCAACGGTAGACGCGAATTCTTCGACGTCAAGGACACCACAGCATGCACTGTCCACCGCCACGGAGCCGGAAGTCCACTCAACACCAGGGAGCCTGGGGGACCAAGGTCACGGCAACGCGCGCGCCGTCTCACACAGCCGCGCGGAAAAGAAACAAACCCGTCGCTCTGTCTCGAACGTTGAGAAGGAGGGGAGTCCCTTCAGAGAACAAGCGACAACGGCTGGGGAGCCGATAATCGACCTCCCACGAGAGGAGACCTCGATTGAACCACCTACAGGCGGACGCCGACCCCCGACTGGAGGGAAATCTAGTCGAACCAAGGTGAACCCCATAAAGGGCAAATTCACCGACGGGATTCGTCCCAACAACGAGAAAAAGAGTATAGAGAAATCTTCAAACGCCAAAGCGACACAGGAGACCGCGACGAAGAAGAGTTCCGCGAGATCTTCGAGCTCGGACGAGGCAACGAAGAAAAAGAAGAAAAAAAGTAAATCCGCGAAAGCGAAGGGGCGTCGCGACGCAAACAAATCGCGAGCGCGCTCAGAACAAGACAGCGTCGACTCTGGGTCGAGAAAACTCCCCGACTCGAGCTGTAACGCTCCTCCAGAGGAGAACGAAGAGGAAATCGACAGCGACGAGGAAGACGCGATTTACGCGGGTCTTCAAGCGTGTCAGAAGTTTCCTGGACCAAGGATATCGACGACGGGTGGGGTAAAGCCTCCCGCATGTTGCCCCTTGCGAGAAAAAGAACCAAAACACACGAGAGAGATAACCATCGAGACGTCGCGCTCGACGTACACACGTTCCGCGACTCTGTACTCGACCGTCTTCATCGGCGGAAAAGGGTTTATCGCTCTCGTCGATACGGGCGCACATTTCTCCTTCATGCATCGGGACGTGTACGAGGCCATCAAGGAACACGCTGTAGAGTGTGAGAGAGTCTACACTTCCACCGCACCCGTCACCTTGGCCGACAATCAGAAGATTACTCCGCAAATACAAAAGGCGTTCATGATCGACATCGCGAACGTCGGAGGAATCCAATGGTTCTCGGTTATGGAACATCTTATCGATGAGATTATCCTCGGGATGGATTTCTGGCTCAGCTGGGGCGTCCGAGTCTACGACGACAATACGTGGACCGTCGGCTCCTCAACTGTACGAATCCCCTTCCAAATGTATAGAGCACATGCCAACAAGATGCGCTGTCTCAAAGCGTTGGAGACGGAGCAACTACAAGCTCTAATATCTTCGGTAGAGCAGCGACTCAACGCGTATGATATGGGTTGTACAAATCTAATCTCTCACAAAATTATTCTGACAGATTATACGCCCATACGCTTGAAGCCTTACCGAAGACCACCGATAATACGCAACGCATTGGACGCGGAAGTGGACCGTCTGCGCGCCAAAGGCTACGTCGAGGAATGCCAAAGTCCTTGGGCTTTCCCTCCTCTCGGCGTCGCCAAGGCGAACGGGAAAATTCGTTTTTGCGTCAACTACAAAAAACTGAACGAGAGAACGGTCATGTCCGCATGGCCCCTACCGAATATGAAATCAATCCTGGACGCTCTCCACGAGGCAGTCGTCATTTCCACCGTCGACTTGAGTGAAGCATTCCACCAAATTCCGATGGACGAGGACTCGAAACCAATGACCGCTTTCATTCTCGAATCGAAAGGATTGTTTCAGTACTCGAGGATGCCCTACGGACTCTGTGGAGCGCCAGCGACATTCCAAGAGCTTATGGATAAGCTCAAGGAAATTATCCGACAAAATTTGATCAAGATGGACCGCGAGGAGCTCATAGGAGCAATATTCGTCTATCTCGACGACTGGATCATCGCCACAAGAACCTTCGATGACCATTTGCTCCTCCTGAACTTGCTATTCGACACCTTGATAGAGGCGAAACTCAAGGTCAACCTCGAGAAGAGTCACTTCGCCGTGCCGGAGGTAAAGTTTCTCGGCTTTATCGTCGACAAGGATGGTCTTCGTCCAGATCCGGAGAAAATCGCCCCGCTGAAAAACATCGAGAGGCCGAGGAATCGACGAGGACTCAGACGATTCAACGGGATGGTAAATTGGTACCACCGACATCTCAAGGACATCGCACGAGTTCAAGGACCCCTAAATCGAATGACGAGCGTCAAAGTTCCGTGGAAATGGGGCGAAGAAGAAGAAAACGCTTTCCAATCCATCAAGAAAGCATTGGAGAATATTCCTGCTCTCTCCGCACCAGACCCGACTTTGCCATACGTCTTGTACACAGACGCGTCCGATACAGGGCTTGGAGCCGTATTGACTCAGCGAGGCCCAGAAAAAGAGCACTTGATCTACTGTCTCAGCCGAGCGCTCAAGGGCGCCGAGACGAAATACACGACAACGGAAAAGGAGTGTTTGGCGATCGTGTGGGCAGTGGACAAACTACGCTGCTACCTCGAGGGAACGCCGTTTCGAGTTGTCACAGACCACAACTGTCTGAGATATCTCGTCTCGATGGAAAACCCGACCACTCGACTCGCCAGGTGGGCACTGAAACTCTTGTCACACAAGATAACGATCGAATATCGCAAAGGATCGGAGAACGAAGCGCCGGACTATCTTTCCAGACAGTTCGAGAACGAGACCGAAGAAGCTTCGTGGCAAGAGATTTTACAGTCTATATCGGCCCCGGAGAGACTGCGTTTTATGCAGTCGAATTCCTGGATTGACAGAAAGATCGAGGTAGTAAAAAGACACCCCGAAGTCTGTCCGGAATTCAAGGTCGACGCCGAAGGACGACTGTACTACTGTCGACCACACCCTTTAAAGAGTATCCTGGAGGATAAAACGGCCTGGAAAATGGTCGTCCGGGAAGAAGACATCCTCTCGATACTCGAGAAACATCATTGCCCGATCAACGCTGGACACTGGGGCACAGAAAAGACCTACCATCGTATTCGAGAGAAGTATTACTGGCCCGGAATGTACCGAGACGTGAGCGAGTTCGTCGCTCAGTGCGAGGTTTGCCTGAGAAACAAGGCGGACAACTCGAAGAAGCGAGGATACCTTGGACAACGGGAATTCCAGCATCCTTGGCAGTGCATCTCAGTCGACATCGTAGGACCGATGCCAAGGTCGAAGAGAGGGAAAACTGTACTCCTCGTCGTCGTGGATTGTTATTCGCGGTGGCTCGAGTGCACACCCTTGGCCGCGGCGAACGGGAAGTCCATCGCAGAGGCGTTGCGCCAGTACTTCTACCGTTGGGGCACTCCGGAGCAGGTCATAACAGACAACGGGACCGAATTTGTTAACAAATTCCTCGACGAGTTGCGGGAGGAGCACGGGTACGAGCACGTACTCACGCCAGCATACCACCCGCAAGCTAATCCGGTCGAGAGGGCTAATAGAAATATCAAGCCAATGCTCTCGAGTTTTCTAAAGAACTCCAATCACGACACGTGGGACGAGTTGGTCGCTCCACTGTGTCAGGCGTACAACACCGCGACGCACTCCTCGCTAGGAGTCAGCCCGTTCTACTTCGTCAACGGGTGGGACCCTCGAAGACCGGGGGACACGTATTCACCGGAGAAGACTGCCGGAAGCCAAAAATGGCTCGAACGAGTGCGACGGATGGACGAACTTCGACACCGGGTCGAACTTGAGATGAAGCGCGCGAGAGATAAGCAGCAAAAACAATATAATAAACACGTCGACACAGATGTGCCCACGCTGAAACCCGGTGATATCGTCTATTATCCGAACAGAAAACTCTCGAATAAATTAAACAAATACAGCTCAAAACTTGCCCCGAAGTATCTCGGCCCTGCTTGCATCCAGCATGTGCATTCGCCCTTGGTTGTCACGCTTGCAGACAATCAAGGCAAAACCATTGGGAAATACCATATTTCCGATCTCAAAATCCCTCGCAGGACCCTGAGAGGTCGAAAAACGAAAAACAAAATTTCTAACATGTGTCAAATTACAGAAACGCTTCGAAAGACCGGAGCCGGACGTCGGGATCGTTCCCGTGCTTACAGCCCATACGAATTTCGCTCTCCAGAGGGGACCCGAAGACCAGGAAAGGTCCCGCCTATAGAGGCCCCGTCTCAGACGATCGAGACGCCACCGACGCCGTCGACGAGCAACGGTTCTTATATCGTTTCAGATGCCGCCGAGGACGTTTTGGACCTTCACCCGTCGAACGACAGCGACGAGTCCACCACGAGCTCGGGCGCCGGGAGGGCAATACTCCGAAGTTACTGCCTGGGTGCACTCCGTGCGTCTACGGTGGAGCCCGTCGAGGCCGAAGCGCTGGGAAGAATCGCTTTCTCGGAGGAGATACTGAAACCCCGGTACGAGATCTTCAATCCGAGAACCGGACATTTTTGCGTTTACTATCCGCGGTCGTAGCCACGAAAAGTAAAATCTTCGTGGCGTCTATTCCGCTTATTATTGAGTTCGCCCTCGGGAAAATCTTCTTTTCCTTTGAATTTCATGATTTCTTTTTTTTTTATAAACTCATCACTCCTTTAGAACCGTGCCATAAAGTACCAAAAAAAAAAAAAAGAAACAGAGACAATACTAGTATATTTTTGTACTCTAGTGCTAAGTTAACCATCAAGAACGCACTGTACTATAGGAGACCGTAGAATGAATGTCGAGAGTGAACAACGCGGTGACATGTACCGCGGGAGTGTGTATGAATGAACGATCACGCCAGGGAAAGTAAACAAGACCGTACTCGTCTCTAGCGGGGAGGAATGTGGCGCGGCAACTTCTTTGCGGCCATAATTTAACAATTATCGAGAAAAAATCGGGTTATATAGCCAAGTCCGGCTTTTGTTTCCATTTTGGGCGCGACACGAGGTGCGCGAGAAATTTTCGAGAATTTTCTCTGAGAGTCGAGGAGTGGGGAAGGCTCGGGGGAACGTGGGCCCACGCGCCACGAGGCGAGAGAGCCTCAGTCTTTGTCTTGACCAGCAAACGGACAGAAGGGCCGAAGAATAGCAACTTGGTGCGAAATTTTCTATTCTTAATTATATTCCATTGTTCGGTAGTTTCGGCATAAAATTTGTGCATACCGCTCGATAGACGGCTCAGAGCCCCGAAAGTGTTTTCTACGTGAGTGAAAATATAGTTTCGTGTAGACGAGTTCCCCCTGACTTCGCACGATCGAGATCCCAATCGATTCGTCGGGGAGAAAAAGATATAAGACGTCGAGGACGCGTTCCCGTCTCGGGCTCTATAGAGAGGAAAGAAGGAAGGCGTGATCGTGAGAGGAAGCGAGTACGAGTGAGAGGGATTCTCCATAAGGAAATACACGGTAATTACGAGTAAAACATTGCAGTTATTCCTTATTTATTCTCCTTTCTCCTCCGTCGCTTCGTGGGTGTATTGAATTATTTATTTCGACGTGTCGGTAGCCTCGAACAACGAATCCACCTCCCAGTGCCGTATTCTCACAAGCTCTATTCCGCGAGATCTCGGTCGGGACACCCGTGGCTATGGCAAGAGGCCACATGAAAATTAATTCTTCCTGGCGCCCAATATAGTGATTCGTAAAATAATATCTGGATTGATTGAGTCGGCACGCATTTGTCTAAACTGCGCCCCGGTAACAAGCCGCGACCGGGGTTATTGACGGTTTATGTTACAGTTTCTATTTTAATTAATTGAACTCAATTTTTACTACAATACTTACCAGAGTAGTACCTCTACTGCACTATGTACGATTTTTTTCAAAATTTTAAAATATCAAAATTTGGCAGCAAGTATGCATTTTTCAGTTTTGTTAATGAACAAGAAGCATTTTTTTTGTTGCGTGCGAATTGAAAAAAGTACAAGTCGAATAAAAACAAATCCAACGTGATGAGATAGAAGTTTCAGAGTGGTAAACATGTAGGGAAAATGTGAGGTCAAAATTCTTCAAATAGATAACAAGTTATGCTGTTAACAAAGACAGTTCGGTTTTTTTTCGAGGATCCGCTATGTTGAGAATTGGGAGTTTGAATGAAATTTTTTTATTTCACAATCTGTTAGTTTAGGAAAAAATATTTAGTACGTATTTTTAATTTTTTTATTTGAATCAAAATTGCCGTTAATATAACAAATTGGAAAATATAACATTATAACGTTACACATGTTACGCTGAATATACATATATCAAAATCCGTGAAATTAAATTGCCTATAACAGGCGCATCTGTCATTTTCAACGAAAAATAAAAAATACGTCTTCATTATTTTTACTTATTCTACATTATGCGACCCAATGATTAAAAAAAAATTTTATTCATACTCCTAATTGCCTATAACATGTGCATCTGTCAATTTTAACGAAAAACAAAAAATACGTCCTCATTATTTTTACTTACTCTACATTATGCGCCCTAATGATTGAAAAAAAAATTTCATTTAAACTCCCAATTCGAATAGTTTTGTTAAATCGAGACAACTTCAAATTAAAAATTAAAAAAGAGAGAAGATTAGTGTAGATTGAATCTCGCATATTGTTTTTGTTATCATTATTGCGGACCTACAAATCTAACTTTATAAGAAGTTAGTTTTCCTAATTTTGACTTCCTCGGAGAGGAAGTATGAAGGAAAAATCGTGAATTTTGAATACGTTTTTGTAAAAACGTTGTGTATTACAATTAAGAAGCTTCCAGGGCATTGAACGAATAGTTTCGTAAATACAACCTTTACAAATTTCCGAAAACCGAAATTTCAAAATGATAAGAAAATTTTTAAGAAATTCATGTGTAGTCAGAAACTCAACGAATTCATTTCACATGACACAAAAAAATATTCCCTAAAAATTTGTTAAATAATGTTTTGTTTAAACAATTTATTGATAACTTTTTGGAGTTATTATTATTAAAAAGTAATATTCTTATCGTCTTTATTGTGGTTGAATTTTTTCCGATTTTTTTCTTACCATGAAGTATGCAATTTTGTCGACGAAATTCACTTGGTTTGGAAGGTACGTCCGATACATCCTTAAGCCATTCCAGCCAAATTCAATACCACTGATTCTTGTATGTCTCTTAAGTTTTTGAGTAAAAATTTACGACTCGATAGCCTCAAATTTACGAAAGTTCAAGCGGGAACATTCTTAGAAAATTTCAAATTTTTAAAAAATCTGAACCCCTTGAGCGATTCTAGCCAAATTCAATGCCAATCATCCTTGTTCCCTAGACTATTTGTGTAAAAAGTTACGGCTCGATAGTCTCAAAATTACGAAAGTTAGAGCACGTACAAACATTTCTACAAAATTTCAAAATTTTATAAAATCTTTACCGCTTCAGGAATTCTTACCAAAATGAATATCAACCATCTTTGTTTCCTGGACTATTCGTGTAAAATATTTCGGCACGATAGCTTCAAATTGACGAAAGTTAAAGCGGTTACCGCTAGCTTTGAAAATTTTCAAAATTTTATAAATCTTAACCTCTTAACCCTTTCAGTCATATATTTTTCTACTCAATATTTTAGCCTGAAATTTTTTACTTGGCGGTTTTTGGGGTCGCTGATCACGAATTTTAAGCCAGAATTTAATAATTCATAAATCCAAGATGTCGGATCCAATATGGCGGATGAACAATTGTATGAAATGAATAAACTTTGATAAGCCGGGGCGGAACTTGTTGTTCGGTAAAAGCAGAAAATAAACAAAAAAGTATTAGAAAAAACAATAAACTGTGACGAACCGAGGTATTGCTACCCGCGTTCATTGCAACACAACAGAGTCATCATATTCCAGAGAGTACGCCGACTCTTGCGACAGTCACTCTCTGGAAACTTGAGCAAACCACGCGTCAGCAGATTCCCCTTTACGTCTTTTGACTCTTGCTACCTTACCAAATGACCTAGATGATTCGATCCCTTGCATCACATATAACCTGGATTATTGGATCCCTTGCATAACCAGATTTCGTAAATCATCGAGACCTACATCCATCAATGATTTCTCAATCCACCCCCACGAGACCCTTGTAGCCGGACACCCAAAGCTAACGAGGGTTCTCTCGACATATTATCAAATTAGTCTTAATACGACGCTCTTAGCAATTGGTCGAGAGATCCCGTTCCTTAGCGGCAAGTCCGTTCGCGTACTTAGGTTTTCGCGGACGTGATTGACGTGATCTTCTCAAACCCTTGTTTCAGACAAGTGTATAAGAACTTATTAAGTGAAGGATCACCTTAGCGGCGCTTCACTTCCCCTGTGATATAATTGTTCGTGCCAATTACCTTAGCGGCATTGCGCGTCAGAGTATCATAGAGTATAACATTCAACCTTTGTACAAACTCAAGCTATTATTGTAAAAGTGACTGATCGATCTGTGTTCTTGAATAAATACATTCGTGTGAAACCACCTGTACTCCTTCATTGCATCACAGCTCATCTGATTATCACCAACTACAACTATATACAAGATGAGGTGCTACCCAGCTTAAATAGGACAGAGAATCCATTCGCGCCGGGGCCTTTGACTTCAGCGAATAAAATAATAATCATAACAAGTTATCACGGGATAAATAAACCCGTGTGTACCAAAACAATCAAATAAGAATAAAAAAAATAAACAAAAAAACAAACAAAAACAAACAATTAAGTATTTAACAAACAAACAAAGCATGCATTGCAATAAGGAAAATTAAATCACCGCCTTAAGCCACTATTAAATCACCGCGTTACAAAAACCGCCCAAACCGTTAAAAAAAAAAATCGTGCGAAGACCAGGCACAAAAAAAATAACGAGGAAAAGTGTTAAAAATTCTAAGCACAGAATATGCAAATTACAAAAAAAAAGATTTCACATGAGTGCGAGAGAGATAAAATGCTGGCCCCAAGTGGTGAGCTGGACTCTCCGCGTGATACCGAAACTTTAAAATTTTTTGTATAAAAAAATGTGATAGTACTATGTCATAGATGCATACGTGCATGCTTAAATAATAATTATTAAAAATAAAAAATAAAAAAGAATCTGGCAGGACTTGAACGTATGATACAGAGCATACAGAGTATGATACCCGGTGCCGTACCAATTACACCAAATACTTTATTAGTATTGTTACGTCCCGGGTTTATAATTTACCGTTGACGTACCATATTTTTAACATTTTGCTGCCTTTTGAGCCTGTAGAAACAAACTCGGGATAGGAGCCGTTGTGTTGATTGCGTATTGGAGAAACGAACCAACGCTGCTAATATCCAAAGATCCTTGGGTCGCGTTCCGGCTTTGGGTATCAGAGGTTGTATTACGCCAATAATCGCTCTTACTTGAGTCGGCACGTACACGTAAGGAATGAATATTTTATTGGTCGAATTTTACACAAGCCGTGGTCACTTGTCGCGCGTTAATTTCGCGCCATCGGTAAGACGTATCGTTACGTCGAATATTCGAACGAATCGAATGATTATCGGATATCTTGAGCGATTAGAAGAATCGAATGTAAATTAATGAATTTAATATTCTTTTGGGTCGAATTGAATATTTAACGATCCGACCTAAAACAAATATCTTAAGCGATTTGATGAATCGGATAAGTTACCAATACTAGGCGAGTCCGACCGGTACTTGGAATATTCCGCGAGTTTTAGTGATTGCCGTTGCGAGGAGACGATACTCGATGGCTCTCGTTCCCGATCTTCGACTGACTAACTCTTTTCTCCCGGGCCCTTGATCTCGACTTTTTGTATGTCTTGGTGGGGCAAAACTGTCAAAGCTGCAATTTTGTAACCGTCTTGGGATGGTAAAGTCGCACAAAGGGTTCTCCTCGCCACGCTAATCACTGTTGAGTCTAGCGTTTCTTATCTTATGTGCGAGGCGCTGGCGAGTTGAGCCTCGCGAGAAAGTGGACTCCTCGTACAGGGCCACGCATAAATGGTACGTTGAATTTAACTAAGACGGGTCGCTGCTGGACCACCCGTGAGAATAAGAGTGATAATTAATTGCACGAGTCGTTTCTTTCGACTCTCGTGAGAGTAAAATGATAAAATTGCACGAATCGTTTCTTTCGACTCTTAGTCCAGTGGGAATGTACATAAATTTAGACGACTTCTATTCAACTGACCCACCCAATCGCCGGCTTTTTTGTAAGTAGTTTGGACCCCAAAGAATGTACTGTGAAAAATGTCAAATCGTAGGAGTTGTTTTTTGGCCGCAAAAATTGTTTAAAAAACAAAAAGTCACTATTTTGATGTCATTATTTTTGGAATGAGATTTATCGAAAAATCTTTTCAATGAAAAATGTGCGCCGCAATGAAATCTACAAAATAAGTCTTATACAAAAATCACGTAGAATTATTAGTTTGACGGTAAATCACTGTTAAACAAAACTTTTTTTATTTTTCATTTATTGTATTTACGTGGATTATTTATGAAGTACTGTTCTGAAACTCATCCATCACCTAAAAGAAACTGTCCTGAAGAGATATCAGTAAGTTTTATCTAGCTATGTTATATAGTTTAGCAATAATAACTGATTTTCGTAAATCCGGCGTTTCGATATAGAAACTGTTCCACAAGGCCCACAAGGTGCAAAAAAAATTAGGGTGGTTATTTTCAATATGTACATTCAGGAATTAACTCAAAAGAATGATTTTTTTCTGTCTTAACCATGTTTTTCGAGGACATAAAATTTTAGCTTATAAACAAATAGAAGTTACTTTTTAAATATTTGAGTTACGTAAAATATTCTTCAAGATTCTCATAGGTCTTAGCGAGACGCGTAATTAAAAAAAAAAAGTCTCAATATCTTTATTACGAGCCGAGATACAATCATTTTTACGTTTGTTTAATTTATTAATGTTAAAATCAACATTTTCACGAAATTCAAGCTCGTGAGCATTCGTAATAGTGTTAGGCATAACATTCGATATCATACAAACCGTTCTGAGCATTAATCTCACGGCAGATCATGATTGCATTCGGTCGCTCACGCACGGAATAGCGGATGGCAGCGTCGGTGCAGTTGGGGGGCGTGGTGGGGGCCTGCGTCTCGCCCCGCGACTCCTTTCGCGCGGCTTAGTTAACTATTTCCGTATCTCCCTTATAAATTGTCGTAAAAAGTTTTTTTTTTTAATTTCACGTAGTTTTTTCTCACGAACTCAAAAATGCCTATAAAAATCAATATTTTCTAAACCTCGCGCGGTTTAATTAACTATTTCCATATCATCTTTATAAATTGTCGTAAAATTTTTTTTTTAACTTCATGTAGTTTTTTCCCACGATTTCAAAAATGCTCATAAAAATCAATATTCTCCAAGCCCGCGTGGCTTAACCAACTATTTCCATATCTTCCACATAAATTGTCGTAAAAATTTTTTTTTTTAAATTTCACGTACTTTTTTCACTTATTTATACGTTTTATTTTTGCTTAAAATATTCATTTTTTAAATTTACTGTTTCACAGGCCTACGCTAAACTTATTAATCTTCCCTCCATGATTTTGACCTGAAATAAAAAGAGAAAACAGTCAATTTAAATAATTAATCTTTTAAGTGAGAATTAAACGGACAAATAACCGATTTTACATGGGGACGATGAAGCCTTGTCGAAACCCCCTTACGGAGTAAATAAAGAAAAATGAAAGAAAGAATCGAAAAAACAACAGAGAAAAAGAAAAAAGATTAGAAGCGAAGATAGAAAATTAGCCAAATGACAATCATACTTACGCGTCGCAGAGTCATACATGATCCTGGCTCCCTCCGGAGGTGAAGCGTCACTTAAAACAAAAAAACCATCTGTTAATAATGGTACCTAAGGGAAAAAACGTGTAAATAAACGTGTACCTAAGGGAAAAAACGTGTAAAAAACGTGTAAATAATATAAGCGTTTTCTCAATCCAATAATCACATTATTTATAATAGAAAAAATGAACTTTACTGCTTAAAACTTTTCATCGGCTGCAGAAGTTTCATCGGCTTTCAAGAACTTTTCATCGGCTGGAATGCGATGAACCAGCGCATTACACCAATGAGCTCGTGCGACTGATGAAAAGTTTTATGCTATCGAGCTCGTTTTTTTTCCTCTAGAGCCTTCTAAAAATGAAAAAAAGCATACATAAAAAATCTTCAAAATGAAAAAAAAAAAAAACATTGACTTCATCCATCACAAATTTTCTCAATTCAATAACCACATTATTTATAAAAGAAAATAGGAACTTGACTGCTTCAAACTTTTCATCGGCCGCAGAAGCTCATCCGTGGAATGCGATAAACCATCGCATTACACCGATGAGCTCTTGCAACTGATGAAAAGTTTTATGCTATCGAGTTCGTTTTTTCTTCTATAAATAATGAGGTTATCCGAATGAGTTTTTTTTACCTCCAGAGCCATCGAAAATTGAAAAAAAGCATGCATAAAAAAATCTGAACAATGAAAAAAAAAAAACATATTGCCTGCATCCATCACAAATTTTCTCAAATCATCGGTGTAATGCGATAGTTCATTGCATCCACCGATGATCTCTTACGACTGATGAAAAGTGTTATGCTATCGAGTTCCTTTTTTTCTATAAATAATGAGGTTATACAAATGAGTTTTTTTACCTCCAGAGTCTTCTAAAAATGAAAAAAAGCGAACATCAAAATAATCTTCAAATTAAAAAAAATTCTGACTGCATCCATCACAATATTTCTCAATCCAATAACCACATTATTTAAAAATTAAAAAATGAACTTCACTGCTTAAAACTTTTTATCAGTCACAGAAGCTCATCGGTGCAATTTAATGGTTCATTTCATTTCACCGATGAGCTTTTGAGATTGATGAAAAGTTTTACGCTATTGAGTTCGTTTTTTCTTCTATACTGTCATACGGGCGCGAGCGCCTCGTCCCTCACGCCCGTTCGGCTGTAGAAATCCTTTTCATTTATACCCGCCAAATATAGCACTTACGCCCTTCTGGCAGTACAAACGCGGAAATTTTGAAAAAGACGCTTACGCCCCTTTGGCATTAGTCCATCGATATGTATATATTGTATTATGGACATTTTAGAATTTTTGTATACATCAAATAAGTCAGGATTATTATTTTCCACAAAATGTGTTGTTCACTGATGAAGCAACGTTTACAAATCGTGGGCAGATCAATGTGAAAAATATGCACTACTGGGCAGCGGAAAATCCTCACTGGATGAGAGAAGTCGACCACCAACATCCACGGGGCGTTAATGTATGATGTGGAATACTGGGCAACCAATTGATTGGACCATATTTTATTGATAATCGATTACAGGGCAGAAATACGCGAACTTTTCGAATAAAGATTTACCATCTTTATTAGAGAACGTGCCATTGAATGTCCGTGCACGTATGTGGTGCCAGCATGATGCTGTCCTGCACATTACGCATGCGTAATTCCCTCACATCGTAGTTCCCAATCGATGGATTCGTCGTGGTGGACATTCTATGTGGCCTCCACGCTCACCAGACCTTACTCCTTTAGACTAGTTTCTGTGGGGCACATAAGATACAATATATCGTGAAACACCAACAACATCTGAGAATATGAAACATCCTATTCGTGAAGCATGCATTACAATAAGTCCGGATATGATTCAGAATGCAGTTTCTTCATTAGTTAATAGATTGCATAACTGTATTGATGCCGATTGATATCACTTTGAACACTTACGTGAGTTGCGATAAGCCACTGGTCACTCACTGTCACGTAAATATCGCTGTCCTGCGAAAATCTGTGATGAGGTTGAATCTCCAACTTGATATTACGCGAAGAAATCTCTAACATGATATTACATGAATAAAATCCCATGTTAAAAAGTGAAATTACTCGGTACCTATTAGGTTTGGGGCTCATAAACGTCTATACTTTTTTACTCAGAATTCTATACTCTACCATATTACCCACACGGCACAATATATTTCAGAAATATTTCAGAAATGTTTCATTTTAAACATGTCATATTTCATTCCAACATTTCAGAAATATGTCAGAAATATGTCCATGTCCGCGGAGATAACGAACGTTACATAGCTGACATATGTCAGAAATATGTCAGAAATATTTCGACGATATATTCCGGTAATATATATTTTATAATAAATATTGTGTTATTTAAATCTTCGCATTTTTTATTTCTTCACATTATTTTGTCGTTGTTATAGGTCATAGAAGGGTTACACCGGGTAAAAAAAAATCGTGCACGGATTTCTCGATATGATTTTTTCTCCTCGACGGGGAATCGAACCTGCGACCTACCTACCTATCTACCTGATACGCTACCCACTACGCTATCGACTGTTTATGAACTTTCGATATTAATATGATGTATTTTACACGCCAGAGAATACTTAATCATACCCAGATAGACCACTGACGTCTAATATACGTATATTTTAGGTATATATGTATATGATATGTATACGTCTATGATAGACTTATATTATACGTATATTATACGTATATTATACAATAAGCATTTGACATCAAATTATATACATATATTATATGTATAAGGAACATCTACTTGGCGATAGAGACGAAGCCAACTGCATTGCTGTCAAAATCACGTATTATATACGTATATTGGACGTGTGTTTTTCAACAATATCTCCGTAGAATTTTATACATCTCATATACGTATAATATTCGTTCATTATCTTTCGGTTGTAATTCCCGGATCTGAAGCATATATATATATATATAATGTACATACGTACATTGAATATTTATATATTATATTTATATATAATTATAGCTTCAGATCCGGGAATTACAACCGAAAGATAATGAACGAATATTATACGTATATGAGATGTAAAAAATTCCACGGAGATATTGTTGAAAAACACACGTCCAATATACGAATATAATACGTGATTTTGACAGCAATGCAGTTGGCTTCGTTTCTATCGTCAAGTAGATGTTCCTTATACATATAATATATGTATATAATTTGATGTCAAATGCTTATTGTATAATATACGTAAAATATACGTATATCACGTATACATATCATATACATGTATATTTGTAATATATGTATATTAGACGTCAGTGATATATACGAGATATATATAAGTGGATGGATAAATTCTTACAATTAAAATATATTTTATAACACTTTATTTACATTATATGATGTATACTATATAAATACATTATAACACAAAGATCGCGCGCAATAAGTTTTGCGCGCGATCCGAATTGAGATCATGAACTTATATATATATATATATATATATATATATAGTATATATATGGACTCCGTCTACCGTCCTAAACGTGATGGCAGCAGAACTGAGTGAGACAGATAATAGAGGGGCTATATTCTATCTCTCTTTGCGAAGACTATAGTTAGAGTGAATCAGACAAGTTATGGAATTTTTAGAATTTTGGATCCGCCATATTGGATTCACCACATTCAATTTTGTAATTTCTTTAAAAACTGACATGGTTATACTAAAAACAGGTTGAAGACGCGACCACCACCATCCCTTGAGTAGCTCCTAACATACAACTGATCAAGTGTTCTCTGGCGTGTCAAATACATGATATGAATTACCAAAGTACATAAACAGTCGATAGCGTAGTGGGTAGCGTGTTAGAAAGATAGGTAGGATAAGTAGGTAGGTCGCAGGTTCGAGTCCCCGTCAAAGCAGAATAAAATTCTATCGAGAAATCCGTGTAGAATTTATTTTTTTTTTCAGTGTAACTCTTCTATGACCTATAACAACGACAAAATGCGTATGGAACCGCCAGTAATGTTTTTCGTTGTTGTTTATGTTTTTTAAAAATATTATTGTGCTGTGCGTAGATTTGATGTATTTTCGACGTCTTATATACGTCATTTTTTATGTATATTCGACGTCTTATATACGTCAAATATACAGATATTAGCCGGACATTTAGCTCTTCAGTATACGTACTAAATACGTCTTACAGACGTCGATGGCGACGTCGTATATACGTATATTAGACGTCAGTGTTCTATCTGGGTAGTTGTATGTTGGAAGCTACTCAAGGGATGGTGGTGGTCCCGTCTTCCATACATTATTTAGTATGACCATGTCGGTTTTGGACGAAATTACAAAATGGAATGTGGCGAATCCAATACACTGAGAAAAAAATTTAATTCAAACAAGTGAATTCGGCATTGATTCAATGGAATCGGTCATTCAATAGTGCCATCGAAATATTTGATCGTTGGAATACTATATAGTTTTGAAAAAATTTATTCAACTCAACAATATATATTTTCAAACTGCAATTATATGGTGTTCTTCATATCTTTCTCTCGTTTGCCATAATATGAGTTTTCTTTGAAAGAATAGTAACTAGAATAGTAAATGGAAAATATCGATAAGAAAAATTTGAGCTTCAAGTCAAACATAAAATGAATTGTGCAAAATGCAGATTTATTTGGACAAATAGTTTATGGAATCTGTGTAATCATATATGTACTTGAATCACTTCTCGACTTCTGTATACAGAATGTATGGAGAGTTACTGCGATGCATTTTATATTTGACAGAAGCTCATAATTAATCGAACAAACTGTTTTTTTAATTAAGTCAAATAAAAATTATGTTAGTTAAAAGGTCGGTACAGTTAGTAAGATTACACGGGAAGTTAAATAAATCGTAAATGTGTGCCCCTGAAACGGATATGCAATTGTACAATACGAATATGTAATTGCTTCAATAGTATTTATAGTCGAAGAAGTCGTGTGCGCCATTAAATCACTATCTGGCTCGTATGAATGTAAAGAATATGATCTTGCTCCTATTCCTTTTACATTTGGGAAAAGTTCACAATTAATCGAGTAGTACATTTATTTAATTGAGTGAGATAAAAATGCTGTTAGTTGAAAAGTCGGTACAGTTAGTAAGATTACACGGGAAGTTAAATATATCGTAAATGCGTTCCCCTGAAACGAATATGAAATTATACAATACGAATATGTAATTGCTCCAATAGTATGTATAGTCGAAGAAGTCGTGTGCGCCATTAAATCACTATCTGGCTTGCATGAATGTGAAGAATATGATGTTGCTACTATTCCTTTTACATTTGGGAAAAGTTCACAATCAATCGAATAGTACATTTATTTAATTGAGTGGGATCAAAATGCTGTTCGTTCAAAAGTCGGTACAGTTAGTAAGATTACACGGGAAGTTGAATAAATCATAAATTCGTGCTCCTGAAACCGATATACGATTGGTCCAATTGCTTTTATAGTCGAAAAAATCGTGTGTGCAATTAAATCACTTTCTGATTTACATGAGTGCAAAGAATATGCTGTTGCTATTATTATTTGTACATTTGGGAAAAGTTCACAATTGATCGAATAGTTTACTTCCATCATTGAAAAAGGATAAAACCTACGGTCAATTGAACTGAATATTTGTCTACTTTGAATCGATATTTAATTCGGAGAAATTATTCGCTTACTTATTTCTTCTTCAAATATGATTGAATTGATTTTAATATTATAATGCATTAAAAATATATATTGTTCCTGGAAAAACATATTTATTTGCATCAAAGTATTTTTCTGTCATACAAAAATCATGTTTATTCCAAAAAACGTCGATTTTAATTAAATCAAAAAAATGTACTGTTACTCCAGTTATATATTCAATTATGTGAAATGTATATTCGGTCCACACAAATAGACTTTTGCTTGAGATACAACAATCTTTTGCTGATTGAACAAATGTCTTGTTGTGTAGATTATTTGTAGAGTTATTTTAACTAAATATTCGATTGTTCGAAATGACGATACAGTTCTTATAGCAAAATATAATTCACCAGAAACAAATATTCGGTTGCTGTAGTTGTTCTTACAATGGGTTATTCAATCATATATTCAATTCATCCGATTCATCCACCGTCATCCGGTACACCGGCACTGCGGCAAGCGTAGTAGTCCTTCTCCCAAGTGGTAGAGAATCGGGATCGCACTGTACCTACAAGAATCTACTTATTTGTTAACAATTATTTAAACAATGTTACCGTATTATTTTGTTTCAATACTTACTTTCGTTGCGGAATTTTGTATTCCACCCGGAGAAATATCCGAAGAAAATTTGATGCTCCGACCTGGACTCGAACACGGGACCTTCTGACGACCAGTCGATTGCTCTGACCACTGATTTATACTAGCCTGTTTCCCACGTTTATTCGAATCGTTCTGATATCTTGTAATTTTATATTAATTCATGAAGAAAAGAATATTTCATTGTTACAACGACACATTATTCATTCAAGCCTTTCCCCAAAAAAAAATGCCAGAACTTTTTTTTTAATTAAGAAAAAAAAACACTCCGTTGAAATGAATCAACCTTACTGCTGAATAAAATTGAGCAATTGCTTATTTTACTAAATGAACAGCATATTTCACTGAATTATTAGCACATTTTTTTGAATAAGTAGCATATTTCATTGGATGAACAACTTTTTTCACTTCGAAACATTCAAAATAATCGTGCTTTTAAAAACAATCACTGTATTGTTGAATTAGGCATTCTACTCGTTCCAGTCAAAAACACCGCCGTTAATTCAATAAAATAACTTGCAATCAAACCAGTGGTATTGAGTCAACATTTCTTCTAATGGTGTAACTACTTCTGTAATAAAGTTGATATTTTCCCGTGTTAACAGATCAAATAACCTTTTAATGCAAAACAATCGTTAATTGAATTAAGATAACGCACTAACATTGGAAAATTTAACTGATCATTGCAAATAAATATAGGGCCGATACAAAATGTAATTATCATCGATACAAACACTTTTTGTTTGATTCGACATTACCATTTAGTGACTCCAAACCTTTAACAAAAAATGATTCCATGATTTTTTAAAAAATGTGAACTTGTTTATTTCATTATCGTCTGTGTTATTGATATAAACAGATGAGTATACAAATTTAAAAAAAAAGGACGAAAAAAAATGTCAAGTACCGAGGATCGATCTCGCTTTCTCGGATACACTAATCGAGCGCCCTAAAAACTTCGCCATGAAATCGATGAAATATTTGGATAGGTTTCTCATATTCAAATTGTAGCCACGCTTGGGGTTCAATTCGGCTTGACTTGTTCGATTGGTTTACTGCTTAATTTTATTCGGCTGAAAACGAATTGAAGAGGATAAAATATAATAAACAATGCAATGGAATAAACGAGTCGATGGTGAACAAAATTTTTTTCAATCTTTCTTTGGGAAAGGCTTGAAGTCACTATAATTTGTAATATTGAGCGAAATGAAAAGTGTTCGTGTTAATGAAAATTATATTTGTTTTGGTTCCTATATTTAGTTGAAATTACCAGATAAATTTTTCAAAGCTAGTGAGTTATCTTAACTCAATTAATGATTGTTTTAACTTTAAATGTTATTTGGTCTGTCAACATACGAAAGTATCCAACGGTAGCGGCTTTTTTGGTTCAGTCATGCACAAGCGAGATTTGATATAGATATTATTTTGCACCAACTATATACGGATTACGAAATGAGATTTTCTCAAATCAATATTCATTCAAAACAATCCATTCGTATACAGAATTCAACTGCCTACATACAACAATAAAAAATAACTTTCGTTTAACTGCTTCATTTCTGTGCCAAAATCACATAATTACTCCGAACAACTCCGCCAATCAATTTGATCAGGAATTTGAATTTTTTCAATAAAGTGCTTATACTTTTATAGCAATAAAAAATGTGCTCGAACATAATCAACAGTCAAAGTTTTCAAATTAACGAAATAATGGATTAATCCGATGAAAATATTTTACTCGAGTCTAACAAAAGTCGCGATGTAATCTTACTGCAGCAATGTATTTAGTTCAATCAATTATAAGTATAGTCTTTCTAATAGAATATTAACTTCCATCGAGTAAGTAAATTCAAGACTAAATAATTTTTTTTTAATTTCATATTTAGTTAATGTAATCGTATATCTAATTGAACTGCATACGTACAACAATAAAAAATCATTTTCGTTCAACTGTTTCGTTTACTTGCCAAAATCTCATAATCACTCTGAACAACTTCGCCAATCAATTTGATCAGGAATTTGAATTTTTTCAATAAAGTGTTTATACTTTTATAACAATAAAGAATGTGCTCAAACAGTCAATGGTCAAAGTTTTCAAATTAACGAAATAATGGAATAATCCGTTGAAAATATTTACTTGAGTCTAACAAAAGTCGCGGTGCAAAATCTGACTGCAGCAATGTATTTAGTTCAATCATGTATAAGTAGTCTTTCTAATAGAATATTAACTTCCATCGAGTAAGTAGATTCAAGACTAAATAATTTTTTTTTAAATTCCATATTTAGTTAATGTAATCGTATATATAATTGAACTGCACACGTACAACAATAAAAAATCACTTGCGTTCAATTGTTTCGTTTACTTGCCAAAATCACATAATTACTCTGAACAACTCCGCCAATCGATTTGATCAGAAATTTGAATTTTTTCAATAAAGTGTTTATACTTTTATAGCAACAGAAAATGTACTCGAACCGTCAATGGTCAAAGTTTTCAAATTAACGAAATAATGGATTAATCCGATGAAAATATTTACTTGAGTCTAACAAAAGTCGCGGTGCAATCTGACTGCAGCAATGTATTTAGTTCAATCATGTATAAGTAGTCTTTCTAATAGAATAATAACTTCCATCGAGTAAGTAGATTCAAGACTAAATAATTTTTTTTTAATTCCATATTTAGTTAATGTAATCGTATATCTAATTGAACTGCATACGTACAACAATAAAAAATCACTTTCGTTCAACTGTTTCGTTTACTTGCCAAAATCACATAATTACTCTGAACAACTCCGCCAATCAATTTGATCAGGAATTTGAATTTTTTCAATAAAGTATTTATACTTTTATAACAATAAAAAATGTGCTCGAACACTGGCGGGACCCAGCGGTGAGCTAGAGTTCCCTGCTGTGTCGCGTTAGTACTGAGTTGTACCAAGTTGCGAAAGCACGCTCAGACAAATACTCCGGCTCTTAGCTTGTCGTGGCGGCCTTAAGCCCGTGAAGATCTCGCGGTGGCTCGCATAGACCATCAGTCTATAGTCGATATCCTCGTTGTGTTGTTACCCCCTTTTGATTGCTACTTCCATTAAAGTTTCACCTATCTAAATATTAAATTCACCCAAATATCCCGGCTTTAACTTCAGTTAGACACTATAAGTAGTGACTATAAGTTAGTGACAATAAGTGATTAGTGACAATAAGTGCCATAAGCGTCATTAATACAAATTTTGGGATTTTATACTGTTTTCTTCTGTTCTTCGTACAAAGTAAGTCCCCGCTCTGCGGCATTATATTAATATATATACATATATATCGTCCTACTTGGATAAGGTGTCAGCGAGTGAGAACGCGGGCGAGCGCGGCTGACGTAGTGCAGCCACTCTCACCTTACTTCTTCCTCTCTCCTTCGCGGGGCACCCAGTTACTGCATTTCATTTCCCCTATCTAATTTTACTCGTTCACAGATACATAAGTAAAAGTAAATATTATCAACCCATATTAATATATCATTTAATCCGTCAGATCACCCCTTCCTAATTTCAGAGCGTGACCGGGCCCGTATGGGACG
Organism: Rhorus exstirpatorius; assembly: GCA_963564615.1. NCBI lineage: Eukaryota > Metazoa > Arthropoda > Insecta > Hymenoptera > Ichneumonidae > Rhorus > Rhorus exstirpatorius. The sequence continues at coordinate 29,068,101 of OY751313.1, forward strand.
GATTAGACGCGCCCAATAAAAATTATTAAATAGAAAATAAATACAAACGAAATTATAGTTTGCAGTGCCTTTTGCACGTAACACCGTGTCAAGAATCCATATGTCGATATTTCAATCAAACCCAAACTCAACCCAAACATATCCAAAACTCAAAAAACACGAATATAAACAATTTTTTATCAAAACATCTTTCCAGAATATATTTCTCTAACCACTGACACAAACACAAGACGTGGGGTTGGTGCGCGAAGGGCGCAGGGGGGCGAAGCCCCCTAGTGTGTATATATATATATTCAGTAATGTATGTTATTTTAATTATAATTATAATTTATGATTTTTTTTTGCTTTATTCGATCGGCATAATTCTCTGACTTTTTTATAAACGTTAAAACATATATTGTAAATTTTGAAAATAATTTTTTTACTCAGACGCTACGAAGTTTTTTTTGCAATGTTTGTGTTTACAATAGCTACATAGGAAAAGTATAATCATATCACCAAAAGCCGTTGGATACAGAAGACGCTATTTCCCATTACATGCATAAAAAATGCATAATTTTCTTGAAGCTAAAACTTTTTTTTGAAATGAAGCGCAAAAATTGAAAAATTTTCTTCGCATAATTTAGGGGCATTTTAATGCTTAAAAGAAACAAAATATATGAGTCATTTCACGTCAAATCGAGCAAAATAAATCAAAATTTGACGTCGATGTTTCCGATTTCGCTATAATTTTTTAACGGGTTCTACACTGAAAAAAAAATTTGGTTGAAAAGCTTGAAATACGTTTGATGCAACTAAATTATTTAGTCCCATACGCACGACAAAATATTTGTAGAATTTAACAAAATATTTCGATAATGAATTAAATAAATCGTGATTTAAATCAACAAAATTGAGTGTTGCATTAAAATATTGGAAGACTTTCAACGTAATATTTTGTTAGTATAAAAATAATTATATCTTCAATGTACATGTAATTTGTGATCGCAGAACACCTACAATCAAATTCACAAAATAATATACTATTCGAACAAAAAATTGAGAAAATAAACAAGAACCAGTATATAAAAATGAATAAAAATTCAGTTATATCGAGTACGTCGCTATTAACATACAATAAAAATTTATGTCAACCAAATTTTACGTACGGCTTATCGAACTATTCATACAATTCAAAAGACAATTGAGGTCACCACCACGCTCAAGAGTTTTGTGGTTGCAACACACATTTTAGTATAATCAACTAAAATATATTTGTTCGACGAGAAAAATTTGTTGTTTCAACTACACTGAAAAAAAATTCATTTGAATCTAGACTAATTAACTAATGGTATTTATAATCAATAAAATCATAATATATTCATTATGACATAAATAGTGTAACAGGATTTTAATTAAAAAAAAAAAAAAAGCGCCACGTCGATATTTTACGCACGTTACATATTTTCTGCCTGGGCTGGGATTTGAACTGCCTACCTACAAGTTTCCTACCTAATGCCTGCCTTACTAACCCGGGTCGCTACTTATTGCGCTATTGACTTCTAGTGAATTTCATTACATTAAATTTCATATATAAGCTGCATGGTGGGTCACAACTACAAAATAAAACAAATATCATTTACAATTCAAACTGGCAACAGTTAATTCAAACGAATATCCCGTGATCGCTTGCGCTTGCGTGCCGATCAAAATTCAACAAAGTTCGAACGATTAAACTGGTACTACGTTTAGTTGAAATAAATACGTCTTTTCAATAAATCAAGACAAAGAGGCGATATCACTTTCACGTCTTTGCGCTTGTGTGCCGATTAAAATTCAACAAAATTCGAATGATTAAACTGGCAGTACGTTTAGTTGAAATAAATATACGTCTTTTCAACAAATCAGGACAAAGAGGCGATTTTGAGTTGTGCGTTTGAATTTGTCATAACAAAAGTTGTGTTCAACGATTTATGTACACTGACAAAAAACTTATTTCAAACAACTAAATATATTCAGTTGGCCAAAATCTGTTTCAGACAACACTTTCAAAACCAATTCAACTAAATTTCGGTTTTGGTAATAAATTTGTGCTTTTGTTTTAACAAAATAGTTAAACAATTTGATTCGTTATTTATAACGAATTAAATTAAGCGACGAACCAACTACTTGAAGCAGTTTTGTTTAAAAAAAAGGCTTCCGTTGAGAAATTCTGATTTCTCATAGATAAAAGTACGCAAAAAGATGTTTATAATGATTTTAAAAAATATGTTCAAAATGAGACAAATTATTTTGTCAACTTACGAAAATTAGTTATTCAGATTGTGTTCTGTAAAGTAACTATTCATAAAGTCTATTAGAATAAATACATTATGTTCAATAAACAAATCATTTAGTTTAAACAAAGAAACCATGCAAGTTTGTCACTATAAAAGCTCCAACTAAATGTAGTGTGAAAAGCAACCGATTTTTGCCTTATGGATAACAAATTCATAATATTTGTACGGACTAAATCAAATTGTTTAATGATTTTCTTAGGCATTTTCTTAGACCAATTGAACTAGTACACGATCGATGAAGTTTAGTTAAGCCACATAAAAAGAAATCCAACTATCCAAATTATTTGTTACTTTGAAAAATAATTTTGACTGAAGTATATACATTGATTTCAACGCAAATTTAGTTTTTTTTAATATATCAGTCGGATTCGATACAATGAATATTTGTTATTTTCAACAAAATTGTTTAGATACTTTGGTACCTAGTATTCAACCAAATATATAATGGAAATATATTTGAATCAAGTAGAAACAAACAAATATTTCCAGTTGTTTGAACAAAAAATTTGATTTGACTGATTTAGTTGATTCAAATTACAAAAATATCGATGATTGCCATGAACAAACTGATCCTCATCTAGTGTAAGCAAATTTTAGTTGAATCAATCGACTTATCCTAGTAAACACAGTAATATTGCAGCAATTTAACGGCAACATAACCGAATATTACAAGTAATATTACCTGGATGTTACATGTAAATTGCATGTAACTTGCCATTTCCGACTCAGCAATATAACATGTTATGTAACGTGTTATATACCCGGTATGTAATAGTTATATTATAAGGTGATGTAACAAAAGTCATAAAAGTTATATAAATGCAATATTCTAAAATAATATGATGAAATATAAGATCATTATTAAATAATTTTTGCATTTCATCATCTTATTTTGTCATTTTTATAGGTTATAGAAGAGTTACACTCTGAAAAAAAAGAATCTTGCACGGATTTCTCGATAGGATTTTATTGTCCTCGACGGGGATTCGAACCTGCGACCTTCGTATCTATCCTACCTATCTACCTAACACGCTACCCACTACGCTATCGACTGTTTATGAACTCTGATAATTCATATCATGTATTTGACACGCCGGAGAATTCTTGATCAGTTGTATGTTGGGAGCTACATGCCATAATATTATATGCATATGTTATTTCATATCAGGACATAAATAATCATATTATGATTATACAAACACATTAAACAATAAATTTAACATTTGAAATGTATGTACATGATACTGCTTTTAAATGAAAATTTGAATAGGGTCCAAAATGCTTTTGATTTTTTCATCCGTTACATGTTGATATGATGAATGTTAGTTATATACAGATATAATGCTACAACGCATTATAACGTTCACATAACCTGCACGTTACGAATGTTATATAAAAAATGGTACAAACATGTTGCGTAAACGTTACAAATCTTAGTTATACAGCTGTAACGCTAAAACGCGTTCATAACCTTCACATCACATGCTTATAACGAATGTTATATAAATGTCGTTACAAGTACGTTATGTCAATGTTACAAATGTCAGTTATACAACTGTAACGGAACAACACTTTGTAACGTTCACATAACCTGCACATTACGAATGTTATATAAAAAGTGTTATAAGCCTGTTCTGTAAACGTTATAAATTTGAGTTATAAAACTGTAATGCAACAACGTTATATAACATTTACATTGCCTGCATATTACCAATAATATATAACATATTATTCTCATGTTACGTAGCAGTTACATCACACAGCTATTGCATTGTGACAATTACATGTAACTTCCATGTTATATTACTGTAATGAAACGTGTTCACTGGGTTGATCGATTCTTAAAACGCTTCGAGGTATCGATATATCGATTCTTGACATGGTTCGATATATCGATATATCAATGCTTGACGCAGTACAATTAATTGTAAATCGGGTTCAAAATCTTTAAATGGATATATTAATATATAGATTTATCGATTTTAGACACGATTCTATGTATCGATTCTTGACATGATTCGATATATCGATATATCGATTCTTGACACGATTAGATAGATCAATACATCGTTTCTTGACATGATTCGATATATAAATTTATTGATACTTGACACGATTCGATATATCGATTTATCAATTTATCGATACTTGACATGATTTAATATATCGATATACCGATTACTGACGCGCTTTGATATATCGATTCTTGCCGCAGTTCGATACATTGTTTCTTGGCATGATTCGATATATCGACATTTTAATTGTTAAGTTTCTTTGGAATTGAAATTTTTTAATTTTATTTCAAGTTTTCTTTTGAATTCTTTTGAATTGAAATTTTTTGAGTCAAAAATTATAGATGAAAATTTCTGTCATAATTTATATACGAAAATTTATATATGTTTGGGCTGGGTCTGGGTTTATCTATATATCGATTTTATGGCGAAGGGTTTATTCATATGACAAATATTATATTTATATATCATTCTATATTATATAAAGATATCGCCGCCACCGCTTCGTCAGAGCTTATAACGGTTATCCAATTTAGAAAGGATGACCAAGAATCAAGCTTATAACGGGTGTCCAATTAAAAAAAGATGACCATCCCAACCCAACGTAAACCAAACCTAACCTTACCCAGGTTACCTAGGTTACGTGGATTATGTATGTTACCATGGTTACCCGGGTTATCTTGGTTACCATGGTTACCATGGTTACCATGGTTACCATGGTTACCATGGTTACCATGGTTACCATGGTTACTATGGTACGATAAGAATTTTCATGTTTATTTTGGGTTTGGGTTTGTATAGGTCAGGGTATCTTCTTGACACGGCGGCGGCGGTGGCGGCGGCGGCGGCGATATCTTTATATAATATAGAACGATATTCATATACACAGACAGATCCATCGTTAAACAGGGTGGCCACTCTTCTGGAAAACCTGGAAAACCTGGAATTGTCAGGGAATTTAGTACAGGTCAGGGAATTTATAGAAATACTAGTCTTAGAGAAGTACATACGTCTACGATTTAAAAAAAATCGACTAAAATATTTCGATAACCCTATGATGGAAAAAAATCAAATATTTCCATCCTCGATCTTCTTTACCGCGAACTACGTGAACTCGTTTATTTAAATACTTCGCTGCACCGCACCATAGCGCGCAAGTAGTAGACACCTAACCCAACCCTAGCCAGTTCAAAATACGTCGTGCATCTGGCAGAATCACGCAGCTCTCATACGCGCACAAGTTCGACTGTCAAATATACACACCTGCCGCTCGCTTTGTCCCCACTCTTCAGGCACACGCGGAGTGAGTTATATTCGAATGAGTGACAATTGTAAATGGTAAGTGATACTTATTCTTGTAATAAATAGAAGTATTGAGCTGTTTTATAAATCGAAAGACTTATTTAAGGTACTTGATGCGTGTAAAATCTTACCTTACCCTAATACTTACAATGTAACATTTATTATTTACGATTGAATTCGTCGATTTGACAATATCACTGTATTAAAATACGAATTAAGTTTCACTGATTAAAAATTGCATACAATTGTCATAGAATGCGTTGTGTAAAAAAAATTTTTTTTTTTCCATTGGTTGGTTCTCGAGATAATGATTAATGTATTCTCAAGTTTGTAAAAATCGTAACTTTGTAACTGCTCATCGGATTTAAACGATTAAAAAAAAGAATCTTTTTATTTTTTTTGTCCCTTTCGAAAAAAAATATGCCGTCATCGGAGAAAAGCTCATTAGACAGTTATCGGGGAAAATTTTGATTTTTTTTTTACGAAAAGGGTACCCGAAATTCCACTCACTATTTTTTTCCTGATAAAAGAGGACTAACGCAACTCCGCAAAATTTTTCAAGATGGAAGAGAGTATCAGTGAAGTGGGAAAATTTGTTTTTTTTTGTCAATTTTCTGTTTTTTTTTATATTTTTCAATGCTCGTATCATTTTTATTTCGAAATTCATCTGCAATCGAACGTTTTTCATTTAAGGTGGCTCATCAGTGAATTAAAAAACCGGCGATACGAATGAAACTTCGGGAGAGTGTTATCTAAGATGCAATGAACGCTCTCTCAAAATTTCAGGGTATGTTGCCAGGCAAATTATTGCGAACGAGTAATTTAAAATTACCTATTTTAGCATGGGTCTTATGGCAGTTGATTCCATTTTCACCGGAAGTGACATGATATCTTTTGATAAAGACGAGAGTTCTTATTCAAATTTTGAGTATTGAAAGATGAAACCGTGAACTTTCCAATGGTATTTAAAAAATTGTGTCTTGCCAGGGATTTTCCCGAGATATTTAATCGCGAAAGTCATCGTGTGTGCAAATCTCGGATACAATATATATGTCTGTCATTCTGCACGCGAGGAAACATATGAATATCAGCTATCGTTTTTGACTTGATCGCTCTGACAGTGTTAAATACTTTTGTCAGTTGAGACTTTATTTATATTATTTATAATAAATTATGAATAAAATATCACGGGAAACGTCATCGAAATTCATAAATTTTATTTAGACAGAGTATTTAGAAAATATTATGATAGGTTTATGATTTTTTTTCACGTCACGATTTTTGACTAGTGTTGTCACTGATGGGCCGCCTTAACGGGTAGAGGGGGACGGTTTAAATTAAAATTTTTTTTTCTCTTCAGTAGAAAGCTTCATTACTTCGAAAATGATCTGTAATATTTTAAACCGTCCCTCTCTACCAGTTGAATGAAAAAAGTTCGATTGCAGATGAATTTCGAAATACAAATGATACGACCATTGAAAAAGATGATAAAACCGCAAATTGACAAAAAACAATTTTTCCCTCTTCACTAATGCCCTCTTCTATCTTGAAAAAATTCCGCGGAGTTGCGTATTGTACCTCCTTTATCAGGAAAAAAAATAGTGAGTAGAATTTCGGGTGGCCCTTTCACAGAAAAAAAAATCTAATAATTTTCCCAAAAACTGTCTAATGAGCTTTTCTCCGATGACGGCATATTTTTTTTCGAAAAGGGAAAAAAAAATTTTCTTTTTTTAATCGTTTAAATCCGATCAGCAGTTACAAAGTTATGATTTTTACAAAATTAAGAATTCATTAATCATTATCTCGAGAACCAACAATAGTGGGGGGATGAAATTTTGGTGAAATGTCATGGATATATTGTCTTTCGAAAAGCCCATATTGAATAATTTTTTCGAGACAAAAAAAAACGGGGTGGCTGAGTTGATTTGGAATATACCATATTTGTTGCATTTGTTGTAACTTTAGTTCAATTAAACAAATGAGTCGAAAGTTCACGTAAAGATTTTTAATGAATTAATACTTTCATTTTCAGTAGCGATGTCTTAAAAAAAAACTACTTTTAATGAACGATGGCTCGTAGAGAGCTTATTCTCGACATGGCTGCAACGACTGAAGGACCCCTTTTCCGCGTATTGTTCAGCGTGTAGTACATCATTCTCACTGAGCAATATGGGAAGACAGGCACTGTTGAGCCACATGAATGGAAATAAGCATAAATATGCTGTCAATAGTAAAACTAAATCCATGAGTTTAAAGGCGTTTTTCACTGCGCCAAGTACTTCGGAGAAAAGTTCGCCATCGGAAAAAACTCAACAAGGAGAAACAACACCTGCAAGTACATCAGATCCGAATACTTCTTTACTTCCAGTATTGACATCATTACCAACTGAAGGAAACTCAGCAAATCCGAATCTATCGCCCCGAGGTCTTACGACTTATCTTTTAAAAGAACAAGTTACAACAGCAGAAGTTATTTGGTGTATACATGCAATTATCAATCATCACTCCAACCGCAGTAGCGCATCAAGTATATCGCTATTTAAAACCATGTTCCCTGATTCTGAAATAGCCAGTAAAATTCAACTTCAACGAACGAAAATTGCATATACTGTATTGTACGGTATGGTATAGTATGAGTTCTTACACCGACTCCCCTGAGGGTTGCGGGCTCCCAACACCATCTACCCTTGGTCTCCTCTCGTATCCGTTTGTCCCCGGTTCGATCCCCGCTGCCGGAGCTTGTCGCGCACTCGCTAGATTTCAACACCTGGGACAGAAACAGTCGTAGTTCGTACGCCCTGCCTCTGGAGCTACGTCCGAGCCCGTTTGTGCTTTTACCATCTGCTGTGCTACGGCAGCTTCTCGCTGCCGGAGCTCGTCTCGCACACGCTAGATGTCAGCACATTGGGACAGAAGCAGTCGTAGTTCGTACGTCCTGTTTCTGGAGCTACGTCCGAGCCCGTTGTGTTTTCATCAGCCGTGCTACGGTATCGGGAATCGAACCCGAGACATCTTCCCAGCCTTTCGGTCACCACACCAAGGCGCTGGTTTCCTTTGGACCTACTTTTTTAGGTGGATTCCGAACCACCGGGTCACAGAAAAAGCACTTAGAAAATTTTTCCATTGGTGCCGACGGTGGGAATCGAACCCGGCCACATCGCGCGCCTCTGCGTGCGAGCCGAGTACGCTACCCACTGCGCTACTGCTCCCCTTTACTGTATTGTACGGAATAGCAATATATTTTCACAAAGAACTGTTTGAAATGTGCAGTAAATGTTCGCATATAGTTGTTGGCTTCGATGAGTCGCTAAATAAAATTTCCCAAAGAGGGCAAATGGATGTCGTCGTGCGATTTTGGGACTCAAAATCAAAAGAGGTCTCCACTCGATATTTCGGCTCAGCATTTTTGGGTCATGAGACCTCTGCAGATTTACTGCAAGCATTCATTCAAGTTTTGGAAGGACTTGATCTCAAAAAACTACTACAAGTGTCCATGGACGGTCCAAATGTGAATCTAAAATTTCATAAAGATATTCAGGCTTATCTCCAAGGGGATCCTGACACTCCAGTGTTGTTGCAGATCGGAAGTTGCGGCCTTCACGCCATGCATAACGCTTTCAAAACCGGAATCAGAGCAACGGAATGGAATGTCGTTCAATTTTTACGAGCACTTCATAATTTATTTCACAATGTGCCAGCTCGACGTGCCGATTATATTCGTTATTCGGGATCTACAATATTTCCTTTAAAATTTTGTGCCGTTAGATGGCTTGAGAATATCAAGGTAGCTGAACGCGCTCTATCGATTCTACCGAATATCATCAAATATGTGGACTCAATCAAGAAAGATAAAAAAAATACAATACAAAAACATATTTTATTAAAAATACAATGATAAAAACGGAGACGTAATCCATGCAACACGAAACACGATTTTTTTTAATTTTCACCCCTTCGTAAGGGTGGGTTCCTGATAATTCAAATCCCTCAAACTTTTTTGGGGGTCTCTTTTTATACCGAAGAGCCTATAATGATGACAAAAATGGGGACCTATTTTATGCAGCACGAGATACGATTGTTTTGGGAATTCACCCTCTCGTAAGGGTGGGTTCCCGATAATTTAAATCGCTCAAACTTTTTTTTGGGTCTCTTCCAAAGCCCCAGATCCTATAACGATGATGAAAGTGGGGACTTAATTTATGCAGCACGAGATATGATTTTTTAGAAATTTCACCCACTCGTAAGGGTGGGTTCCTGAGAATTTAAATCGCTGAAACTTTTTTGTGGTCTCTTTGAAGTTCCCACAGCCTACAACGACGATAAAAACGGGGACTTAATTTATGCAGCACGAGATACGATATTTTGGAAATTTTAGCCCTTCGACCTGATAATTTAAATCGCTCAATCTTTTTTTTGATCTCTTTCAATGTCCCAGAGCCTATAACGATGATAAAAACGGGGAACTAATTCATGCAACACGAGATACGATATTTTCGAAAATTCACCCCCTCCTAAGGGTGGATTCCTGATAACTTTAATAGTTTAAACTTTTTTGCGGTCTCTTCCAATGTCTCAGAGCCTGTAACGACGATAAAAATTGGGGACTAATTCATGCAGCACGAGATACGATTTTTTCGAAAATTCACCCCTTTGTAAGGGTGGTTTCCTGAGAATTTAAATTGCTGAAACATTTTGTGCGGTATCTTTTAATATCCCAGAATACATAACGACCATAAAAACGGGAACCTAATTAATGTAGCATGCGATACGATTTTTTTAAAAATTGACCTCCTCGTAAGGGTGGATTCCTGAAAATTTAAATCACTGCAACTTTTTTTGTGGTCTCTTTCAATATCCAACAGCCTATAACGACGATAAAAACGGGGACCTAATTTATGGAGCATGAGATACGATTTTTTATAAATTTCACCGCTTTGTAAGGGTGGGTTCCTGATCATTCAAATCACATAAACTTTCTTGGGGTCTCGTCCAAAGCCCCACAGCCTATAATGATGATGAAAACAGGGACATAATTTATACAGCACGAGACATGATATTTTAGAAATTTCACCCCCTCGTATGGGTGGGATCCTGATAATTTAAATGGCTCAAACTTTTTTAGGGTCTCTATCAAAGCCCCAGAGCCTATAACGATGATAAAAACCGGGACTTAATTTACGCAGCAGGAGATACGATTTTTTCGAAAATTCACCCCCTCACAAGGGGTTCTTGATAATTTAAATCGCTCATACTTTTTTGCGGTCTCTTCCAATGTTCCAGAGCCTATAACGACGATACAAACATGAAACCAATTTATGCAGACTGATACGATTTTTTCAAAAATTAACCCCCTTGTAAGGGTGAGTTTTTAAGAATTTTAATCGCTGAAAGTTTTTTTGTGATCTCTTTTAATTTGCTACAGCCTGTAACGACGATAAAAACGGAGACCTAATTTATGCAGCACGAGAACGATTTTAAAAAATTTAACCCCCTCATAAGGGTGGGTTCCTGATAATTTAAATCTCTGAGTTTTTTTTCGTTTCTTTTAATATCCCGAGGCCTATAACGATGATAAAAACGGGGACCTATAATTCATATGTAACACGAGATACGATTTTTTAGAAATTTCATTCCTTCGTAAGGTTCCTGATAATTCAAATCGCTTAAACTTTTTTTGGGGTCTCTTTCAATACACAAAAGCATACAACGATGGTAAAAATGGGGTTAATAATGATAAAATTTATGCAGCGCGAGGTACGATTTTTTCAAATTTTCACCCCCTCGTAAGGGTAGGTTGCTGATAATTTCAATCGCTCATACTTTTTTTGCGATTACTTTTAATATCCTAGAGCCTATAACGACGACGAAAACGGGGACCTAATTCATGCAGCATGGGATACGATTTTTTCGAAAATTCACCTCCTTGTAAGGGTGGGCTCCTGATTATTTAAATCACTCAAACTTGTTTTAGTCTCTTTTAATGTCCCAGAGGCTATAACGACGATAAAAATTGAGACCTAATTTATTCAGCACGAGGTACGATTTTTCGAAATTTCACCCCCTCGTAAGGGGAGGTTCCTGATAATTGAAATCACTCAAAATTTTTGTTGGGTCTCTTATGAAGCCCTAGAGCCTATGACTACGATAAAAATGGAAACCTAATTCATGCTGCTCGAGATACGATTTTTTCGAAAATTCACCCACTCGTAAGAGATCCTTGTAGTCAAAAATTATAAAAACGTATTTGGGGTCTTTTTAGGGAACCTGGAGCCTAAATGTGCAATAAGAACTTGAAAATGATTTTTTTTTTGTATGACTTATTTTCGTTGTACTCCAACGACGCAAACTTTAACGTTATTTTTATCATAAACATCATCGGAGTCGGTGATGAGCGATGTGCTCCAAGGGAGGGGTTATGAAGATCGAAGTCATGACTAATTTAGTCGGCAATCTCATTGTTTACAGTATACACTTTGACATTAATTTTTAATTTGAATAACAGCAAAAGAACTATCGTCTCCAAATGTAAATCGATTTCACACACGATGATGACGCGCTCGAGATTATAAAGTCGACGAGAAAGCTGTTTCGGAGCAAAATGCATTTGACACAGAGAGCATATTTTTTTCTTACATTTGAAACACACTTGTATTATGTTGAACGCACCATTGCAGCAAAAAATCCTCGATCAATAATAATTCGATGACACGCGGAGCGAAGACGCGATGAAATATACGCATCGCGCATACGCGGGGTTATAAACATCGAAAAACTATGTTGCATCTGACATCGCGCCACGGCTTTTCAAACTCGACAACTGCTGTCAGCTGTTAGACTCTCGCTGAAGAACTATATTATTGGTTAGAAGGGGTTATAAAGATCGCGAAAATAACCACGACGCGAGATTGTATGAACCACACAGCTGTCAAACTGACAGTTGTGGAAAACTGACAACTGACAAACTGAACTTGATCACGAATCCTTGTCCGCCAACCGACCAATCACAGCACGAATAAAACGGTGACAATGTGCTCGAGGTTTCGATAACTTCGAGATTCGATTCCCATCAACTTTTTAAGATAGGACTAGGGAACGGTGACGCGCGCTCACGCGCGCGAGCGGTTCCATTGTGGCGCTGCAGCGCTCATACTGTGAATTTCGTCAATAATAAAATAAGTCTATAATAAATTTCGTCAATATTGAAATACTGAACTTTTCATTAATCACATTTCAGTAATAATATCCGCATTTCCGCATGAGCGGTTTTATGGTAGTGATGCAGCGCTCTAGTAAAGTACGAACACTCATCACTTTGCAGTAATTATTCATTATGTTGTTAGTCGGTTTATTGTCAGTTCTAGTTAATTTAATAAAAAAACACAATTACTGACCAACTGCTTAGGCAGGGTTTTAATTTCTTGCGATATTTCCGGTAAAAAATATCGTACGTTGGTATCGTCAAATACCAACTTTCTACGCTACTGCATTTAACAAAAATAATAATGTTCTGATTCTTTTGTGCTCTATGATCATGCAAACAATAATGATTATCCTCGTCATATTAAATTAGGAAAGATTCAGGGTTTTATTAAATGCGATCTGCGGTCATAAGCATTAAAATAAAGTACATGGAATGAGGGCGGGGCCGTTCTATACCCGCACAATAGACTCGCCTGTACTACATCAGATTTAGGTTCACAACCATAAACTGATGGGAAACGGACCTCTGGCTTGCAGTCCCTCCTTCCAAAAAATTCATTGTATCTAAGGATTTCAATGAGTATTACTCGGCGATAATATCTGGTTATTACGGTTTCATTTTAATTTTTTTAATACAATAAGGATTTTTTATATAGCTGTATGATGAAATTGGAAAACGCTTAAAATTTAGCACTGATTCAAAAGGGTACAGTACCTGTTATGTAATTGGAGTTAAATTCTTGTTCAATGATACAACTCCTTGTACACATAATTCTTAACGACTCCGTCGTGTTGTGCACCAAGATAAATTTTCAGGGATTCCCAAGAACGCACACGGGAGAAGGCTACGTACAATTGGCCGTGATTGAAAACATCTCTGCGAAGATCAACACTAATCTTTTCAAACGTTTGCCCTTGCGATTTGTTAATGGTCATAGCAAACGCTACCTTCACTGGAAACTGACGTCGTTTGAAGGTAAAGGGATATTCATTCTCGCAGTAGAGAGTGATGCGATGTAAAAAAACGATCTCTCCGGTTTTATCACCTGAGAGAATCTCACATCGCAAAACCATGTTTCCTAAATCTAAAACCAACAATCTCGTACCGTTGCATAAACCTTCATTGATGCTCAAATTTCGGATTAGCATGATAATGGAGTACTTACGGAGGCGCAGTTCGTGAGGTGGTAAACTCGGGGGTGACAGAGTATTCAAGTACTCGGGCAAGATTGTTTCGTTGATCTGGTCGTTGTCACCACAATTATCTGTACTGTCAACGCTAGTGTAAAGGCGTTCAGTAGCATGATCGAATAAGTTCATAACCCTGGAGTTGATTTCTTGAACATCGACATTTCGAGCAGAGAGTATGGAGCATTTCGCCACTTGCTTGAACTTTCTTTCTCTCACCAATTGTCCGTAAGTATCTTCAACTATATCTCTGTCTGCGGGGGCCAGACAACAAACTGGAACTTGTAGGTTGTCATCCGGATCATTAAGAATTCCATCACCAACGTTAAGCAGAAATTGGGCGAATTCCATTTCGCTCGGTAAAACTCTCATGTTTTGAGTCAACGCGTACTTAGAAAAGTGATGCCATAGTGCACTGTTCTTGATTGACAGATTCACTGTTTCACTACGAGTGCCTCGTACTTTGACCGGAAGGAGTTGTCTGAAGTCTCCTCCGAGAACTATAATTTTTCCACCAAAAGGCTCATTATTGTTCATGATATCCCGTAATGTTCGATCCGCCACTTCGAGTGCATAACGCGGCGCCATAGGTGCTTCGTCCCAGATAAAAAGGTCTACATTTTTCAAATATTCGCCCTGTTTTGATTGCACTTTGATGCTCGATGTGGAATCTGAGTACAAAGGTACCGGGAGCCCAAATGTCTTATGTACAGTCTTACCTTCAGGAAGCAATATCGCTGCGATTCCGGTGAAAGCCATAGCACTTACACATTTTCTTCTACCTCGGACGAGATTCGAAAGGGTGGTATACGTAAAAGTCTTGCCAGATCCTCCGGGACCATCGATATAGAAGCAAGTTTGCTCCTTGTTGTCGTCGTCGAGCGCACTTAGGACAGCATCGACAAAGGTTTTCTGAGTACCATTGAGCTGTCCATATTGTTGCATGCCAATTTCGATAAATTCAGTAGGCAATGTCTCAGGCTCGTCCTGATCCAACATCAGCACCTGTTCCATTCCTGGGAATTGAGATAGACTTGAACTTTCCCTGTCAAGCATGCGTGCTATTTGGATGTACGCTTTTCTTTGCGCTTGTTGCATGCCTATGCGCCTAGCGTAATCTTCCGATAGCTTCACTTTCAATTCGGCCCACAGTTCTTCCGGGTGAATCGGTTGACAGTGAACCAGGATTCTAACGAATAATCTTCGAAGCAGACCAGGCATCATCCAAACTGCGGCTTCATCCAGCGCTTTACGCCATTCGTCATCGTCTTCGATTAAACCTAGAGCTAAGCATGTCGCGATAAAACTTTCACATACTTGACTATCTATGGTTCGCAAATCTTCGAAACTCTTGGCTCCTTTAACCTTTAACAAAAGTAATCGCAGATGAAACAATTCAGTTTGTGCAGGACTTACCGAATACATTCGTCCGATTGCGTGATGCCCACGCTGTCGTTTTTCCCATCTGGAAACGCTTCTTCCATCAACGTTCATTTTTTTATATACATAGTGCGATGGGATATCCGGATACGAAAACTGTCTTGCAGATTCATCCCGAACGTTCAACGCAAAGTAATCCATGAGCATGGTTACGCGATTTATGGCATTTCTTATCCCATCTTCATTCATATCGGCCGGAATAGTAACACTGTGCTCGTTCGGTAGATGTACTGGAAGACGTATGACGGGATGACTCTTTTCTTGCATCTTTTTGTCGAGAATACGCCAAATCGCTTCATTTGGTCCAACATAGCGAGCTTCTATGTGGTCCTTGACTTCGTCGTGATCAATAACTCGCTCTCCCGGCTCTCCGTTCTCACTGTTTGTTATCTGAATGGCCGCTGCATCATGCCCTTTGTAAACGTATTTGTACAAGTACTTTGGAGCAGTTACACTTGTTACAACCTCCACATTAATGTGGGAATTGAATATGATCGACAATGTCGGGCAGTATGGGACCACCCATCGATTATCAACGACGTATCCTCCTCGCCGTTCGTACAGAGCTCCGGTGTCTCTTCTGCGGTAGTGCGGGTAAGCATCTGCATCCATTGTAGTTTCCTCGCGAAAAGGCTTTGGAAAGTGTCTGGAGCATTTTCCATTTACTTCGCACCATGCCCCGCAGGGTCCGTGAATCATGTTACTCATAACGATTTGGTGCAATTCAGGATGCAATTGAGGATCGGGAATCTCTGCAGAGATAAATTTATCAACCATTGCCGGTGTTGTGAGCTTATTCATTAGCGTCACCAATAGGTGAATGTGCAATAAACCACGTTTTTGTGACTCGATCGTGAAGACGTAAGCTTGTGTTTCGCCGAAAAACCTTTGTTGCGTAATCAATTTGAGCAAATATTTTTTTTTCATATCAAAGACACGCGTAGTAAGGTCTGGTCTGTCCGAGGGCTGTTGACCAGGAAGTAGATTTTCTCTGATCTCAGACCAATTCGGATTGCACGTCATTGTAATGAAAAGATCTGGCTTGCCAAACTTTCGAACTATTCCCATTGCGTCTTGATAGTGCTGCATCATATTTCTGGGTGAGCCGGTAAAGGTTGATGGTAAAATGACGATTCGTCCCACTCGTGCATCTGCATCATGTGCAGTGGTGTTCAAATAATCTACCAATCCAGTATAAGTTTCCGCGCGTATCTTTGCTTGATTGGTCTTTATAAATTCTATGCGATCCTTTTCGACTTTAACATAGTGATCTACAATCCATTTTTGAAATAATCGTCGCCCCAAAAGAATAACATTTCCTTTATCATTTTCGCGGATTGCCATGCGATGTCTAACATAGGCTTCTCTAGAAACCCGTTTTGGATTATCATCCGTTTGTTTCAGATCCCGATGCCAACCTCGAGTCCCAAACGGATAAAACAGTGGGTAGACCCAAGGCTCAACATTGGGATCCATAGTACTGACTAACTGTAGTTTCCTCGTATTTTTGTTACGTATAGTAACATACGATTCAGGAATCTCGCCATCAGCTGTGGTGGAGAACACAGCAGCAACTTCGTTACTCCGTTGAAAGTTGAATCGGCGGCGATCCATCCCTGGCTTTAAAGTAAATAGTAAATGCAGCTCACCACTTGTCTGCAGGCCGTTGGATTGATTTATTTCTTGTCGCTGAGCTTCCAGCTCTTCACCCATCATTTGATACGATTGAGCAAAGACGTTATTGTTACGCATGGTGCGATCAATTGCGCTTAGTAGATCTCGGTCGAGCGTTGTGTTTCGACGTTGTAAAGAATCCACTGCTTCATTTGAATCAACTATAAAAAGTTGGCCATAGCTTGGTAGTTCGTTTGGACCTGGATGCAATGCCGTGTTTACTTGGTAGTAAATTTGGCCCTGTATTTTAAAACAATACGGTCCGGGACGTCTTCCCTCAAAGTTCATCAAGTTGGCGTTAAACGAAGCAAATGAAAAAGACGCATTGTAGTTTCGAATGCGCTCGAAAAATAAGTTCGACTTTTCGTGAGTCCCGGTGAATAAGGATTGCAATTCCGCTGGCATTTCTGGTAGATGTTCAAGTTTGACTTTTCCGTGGCTGCAGCAATCGTGAAATGAATTCCGCATGTTAGATATTTTTTCGGATGCAAAATGTGCAGCGTTGCAGTGGGTACAGAGCTCCGTCATATTACCACCGTAATGTTCTTGGACATCGCCTGCACGAAATCTATTTATTTCCTCATGATCTCTCTGCCGTGCAGGATACAGAATCTGATGTTCAGCATGAGCTAATCTGTTGTTAGCTGCTTGCACTTTGTAGTTGGGTGCAACTATTGGTTCTACTTGCAATTCTATGGCTCGTTCATACGGTACTACCACTGTTGATTGCCATGTTGTTACAATAGTACTTCTTGACGACGACATAATCCGGGGACACCGTTCTATTCGAGGAATTGAATTAGGTGAAATAAGTGACTCTGTAATCGGCTCTGGAGCATCAACTCCTCTTCCAATTTGTACGCGAATTGTATTGCTAGTACTCAGAGTGCCTACAGATGTTCCCAATCCATGTAATGGTGTCGTGTCTATTATATTCGAGGATGTTGCATTCGAGGGACTCCACTGAATCTCCATAGGTTGTTTATCGCTTACATTTGTTTCAGACTGCTTGGAATTTCTACGACACTTTTTCTGATTTATATTGTTTTTTTCGCGTCTGATGCGCTGAAATTCCTCCTCTTCTTCTGGTGATCGAACAACTCTTTTTCGTCCCATGATTAGAGTTTTGTTTAATGGGTGTGTTGTTACTTAGTCAAACAAGTGAATTTATTTGAATACTAACTTGTTACGAATATCGAGTTACTAAATCAATTAAGAAAAATCACATTCACAATTTTTTAACGAACGCTAGAAAGAAATTCGTTGATTTTTTTTTAATGATAATATTAAGGTATAACGTATCTCGACTTTTATTTAGTCAAATACAATTGAGTTCAGAATTATTCAATTCAATTCAACTAATTAATACAAATATAATTTTGGAATAAATTTAGTCTATTCTTTATCAATACATCAACAACATCATCATCATCATCATCACGTTATTATTTCGGGTCATCATCATGTTATCAATTCGGATTGATTCAGTTTTCATTTAGTTCATTTCAATTATATATAATTCAATTCATCGCCATCATACTCATCGCCATCATCATCTTATTGTAGGAATCTCCGCTAACCTGAAACCAAATTTTTTTATTTTTTATAATTCAGTCTTCATTTTAATACTTTGATCCTCAAATACATTCAATTTTTTCGCATTTAAGACTAACGAAGTTTTCGGCTATTTCACTTTGCGTATTTGGAAGATTATTTGGAGTAATGAAATTGGTTATTAAAATAACCAATTTAAAACAACCAATATATCAGTTAGCAAATCATACACCCGAAGTAATACTTGGAGTCAACGTATCCACACGGCACAATATATTTCATAAATGTTTGAAAAATGTTTCATTCGAAACATGTAATATTTCATTGCAACATTTCATGGATATGCCAGAAATATGTCTATGTCCGCGGAGATAACGAACGTTACATAGCTGACATATGTCAGAAATATGTCAGAAACATTTCGGTAATATTTCAGAAATATTTCGACGATATATTTTAGAAATGTTTCAGAAATGTTTCATTCGAAACATGTAATATTTCATTGCAACATTTCAGAAATATTTAAGAAATATTAAAAATGTTGTATTGAATTTGACATATTTCAGATACACTTCAGATATATAGAAAATGTTATAAATTAAATGTAGGCCAATAACGTATCCAGACGAATAGTGCAAAATTATTCGTACGGATAATAATAATAATAAAATAATAAGTCCCAGTATGATTGAACACCATATCCGGACGAATAATGCACAATTATTCGTACGGATAAGTAGTTAAATGACTAAATCGTGCATTAAAACGCGAATTATTTGACGATGAGTTGTCCTATTTCTCTTTCATTGACAATTCATCAGTTCAGCAATTTTAATAGGTACATACAGTGGTTATACGTTGATGGCGGATTTTTCGTCGAATGAGTCGCGCTTTACCGCACGAACTGACCAATGGTCCGTGGAAGAGATCAGGCAACTCGAATAATTCGCGATTTACCGAGACTTATATCCGTACGAATAATTTTGCATTGTTCGTATGGTTACCGTACGAGCAGACACTCCGTTATTATAAATACGAACCTTGTTTCCTATATTCGCTCAGATGTTAACGATTTGATTATATCGTTCGATTTTCTTCGGAATAGAGAAATCTAGAATGTTAAAATAGAATCAATAATTATTAATTACTGAATTGAATACGACATATTATGTTTTTTTAATGTAATATTAATATTTAAGTAACCGACAGCGATCGGTACGTGGTTAGCGTACCGTATCTATTAGGGTAGTGTTGTATACCTAACGCACCTTTCATTTAAATTCTTGATATAATAGAAGGTTATCAAATTATAATATTATTAACTTACATTGAATGATGACTGGAAGTAGCTTATTCTCGTTTAGAGTTGTTCATCAAGTTGCAGTCCAATCGGTAACCGAAAAATTTGCGTCACTGCTCTATGTTTGAATTAGCTGCACGAGTTTTTATCACGGTCACCGTTTTATATTTCGATTATTCGTACGAATATCGAACGAATGAACGAAGGAACGAAAATTTTCGTAAAAATAGTGAAACGATTCGCGGTTAATATGTTGTATCAATATCATCAACATGTCATTAATATCAGTCACCTAATGAACCTGAATTTGTATTATGGTGATTCGTCCTCTTTTGTTTCTATTCCCCTTGTGCAATTAACTTCCTACGGTCATATGACCGTTTTCTCGTAAAATGTACTCAATATGTTTTTATCGACCTAAAAAATTATGAACCAACAAACGTTTTTAATAAATCTAACAAACACCTACAAACGATAAACAAACGTTTAAAAAAACCCAGAAAGTCAAAATCGCACGATAAAGTTCACAATGCTGTGTACTCCCCGAGGTGTACCTCCAGTTAGCACCTAATAGAAGTCCGTTTTTAAATTGAAAACCAGCGAGAAAATAAGTCACGTGCTTAGGCCTGAAAGTGGCGCGAGTGGAAATTTTGCGAACTCCATGTGCGCAGTAAGTTATTCACGATACACGTACAATTTCAAAGCAACGTCGTTTCTCTCATTTTTTACCAAGGACAAAAAATGCTCGTCGATATGGTTTTTATCCACGTAGATATATCTTCAATGAGATAAAAAATAATATATAGATTTTAAAAGTAACTAAAAAGTCTCAAAGTGTCTATTGATCATGAAATCATTTTTGTACTCTTATATATAGACAGCATCTCTCTACTTACCTCTGCTATATTCAAAAGTAAAATGGTAAACAATTTTGATACATCTTCGATGGTATTAACGTCTTAGCAGCTAGTGGCGCTAGCCGTAGAGTGGCAAATTAAATTTAAAGACATCACCGCATCATATTTATCTTGTGTAGATCAATAAAAAATAATATATAGATTTTAAAAGTAAATAAAAAGTTTTAAAGTGTCTATTTATCATGAAATAATTTGCGTACTCTTATATAGACAGCATCTCTTTACTCACCTCTGCTGTATTCAAGACAGTTAGTTACTTTTTTTGTTCCATAAAAATAAGTGCATTTCGATTTAGCATTTAGTTTTTTTTTTTTGGTTGCCTTGATAATAAATATTCAATACAGTGCGTTACTATTTTGGTTCATGAAAATAAATGCATTTGGATTTAACGTTTCGTTTGTTTTTGGTTGCCTTGATAATAATAACGCGAAAAACATCACATTACGTAAAGCCACCGTGGAGTCAAGACGTAAAGTGATCAAGCAGTACAAAATAAAAAAATTATATCTTCAATATATTATTCAAAATTTTTTGCGACATTATTTTTGAATAAGTCATGGATGCGAATAAAAAGAAGCCTTCCGGTTTTTCCTCTGTGAAATTCACCTCCAACGACGCCATCGATCGTATGAAGGATAAGGATCGCACCGTGTAAGTAAAATTTCATTAAATTATTAACATATAAATAATTCTATGTAGTACCCCCTCCCCCCTAAGGAAAATTTCACACGACCTAAAAAATTTGTTCGCTCAGGGCAAAATTTTAACAATTATATGGTTGATTTTCTATTTGAAATCCTGAGACTTCTGAGTACGCTACGAGAGTCTTAACAAATTTTTTTTGAGCGTTTCAAAAATCATCCCAAAAATCTCGAGTTAATTGTCAAAAAATAAAAACGAAATTTTCCCGGAATTAAAGTCGAAACCATAGTTTTTCTAATTTTAACTCTGATTGAGAGAATTCATTAGAATATTAATTATAGCTCTGGCTTTGCTACTCCAAACTTTGATTGTTTCCAAAACGCTAAAAAAAATTCACCAGGAATTTCAAATAAAAAAAAATCACCCAGAATTTTCAATTGAAAATCCCCCATAATTTTTCCACTTTTGCTCCGATCGAAATAAATCATTAGGATATTCTTTAAAGCGCTCTAACGAATAGCCTAATGAATTTTTTCACTAAAAAAAAATTATAAAAATAACCGGTGATTTTCAATTTGAAATTCCGGATAATTTTTTTATTTTGAGATTCCTGGTAAATGTTTTTTTAGCATTTCATAAATTATTCTAAAAGTTCTGGGTACCAGAGCTCCAACTAATAAATCCTATCGATTAAAGCAAAATTCTAAAAATTATGACTCATTTTCAATTTGAAATTCAAGGCCAATTTTTTTTCTCCATCTTCTGAGAATAATCTAAAAAAATTCGAGATAAATATCGAAAAACTGAAAAAAAAATTACTCGGAATTTCAAATCGAAAATCAGCCATATTTCAATTTGAAATTCCAGGTAAATTTTTTTCTTCGTCTTTCGAGAATGACCTGAAAAATATCGAAATAAATATCGAAAAACTGGAAAAAAAATTTACTCGGAATTTTAAATCGAAAATAAGCTATAATTTTTCTAATTTTGGGTTGATCGAAAGAATTCATTAAGATATTCATTGGAGCTCTTGCAGCACTAACCAGAATGTTCGGAATAATGATTCCAAAAGTTCTGGGTAGCGCAATGACAACTCTAACGAATATTGTACTGAATTTTTTGGACCAGAGCAATCAAAATGTTATGGGTGATTTTTTATTTGAAATTCCGAGTGGATTTTATTTCAACGGTTTTTTCTTTAATTTCAGAGAAATTGTGGGGTACGTCGACAGTTTAGAACTTCCGAAAATCGTCGGAAAAGCACAAAAATTAACTGTGATGAAATTCTCGCTGAATAATGGAATGGGAAAAAGAATTCAGTGTCTCGCTTGGCAGCAAGAAGTGAAGAGAGTTACGGAGATCGTTGAGATTAATAAAGTATGTCAGATTTAATTTCTCAATGAAAAATTTAATCTTTTCAGATCA
Source organism: Rhorus exstirpatorius (assembly GCA_963564615.1). NCBI lineage: Eukaryota > Metazoa > Arthropoda > Insecta > Hymenoptera > Ichneumonidae > Rhorus > Rhorus exstirpatorius. The sequence goes on from OY751313.1 coordinate 29,091,073, forward strand.
GATTTTTTGTATTATTCCAACGTACCCTTTCAGATTATTACGACTCTTCCTTCTTTTTCGTCATTTTCGTTTCAGATTATTCACCTAAATGGCGCAGTGTGCAAAGAGATTAAAAATTCAGTGTACAATACCGGGAACATACCATTTGAATTATCTATCCAACAACACACAGAAATTGAACAGAAAGGAATATACGATCAGAATGTTCCGGAAGACATCAAACCGATAAGAGTCGAATGGAAAGACTTAGGAAACATGGAAGGAAAAGTGATTGGTAAGTGTGTTTTTATTAATGTTTTACTACTACTAAGTACCAATGAAAAGAAAAAAAAAAATAAAGCGGTTAACCATATATTTGACACATATATTAATATACATATATATAATATCTTTTACAGAAATTTCGGGATGGATACAGATGGAATTCAAGATGACCAGACATAAGAATGGCACGGATGCTTACGCTGTTGGGGCGATTACAGACGGAAATTATAAACTCCCAATAAACATGACAAGATTCGATCATTTGTCCCCGGGAATAAAGAAAGGAACGCCTGTCAACGTTACCGGAATCATCGAATATGATGATACAACACCATATTTAAAAATTTCGAACGGACTATCTGAAAAAAAAACTGATGAACCAGCATTCGACCCAAACGAGATGCACAATATTACGTGTACACCAGAAAAGGTATGTAAAATAGAAGAATATAAAGAAATATTTGAGAACTTATTACAATTTATTTAATTTATTTACTAACCGATTTTTCTTAATTACAGAGAGCGAGATTGGAATGATTCGAAGTTTCAAGTTAATCTCAATTTTTTGTTGTTTATAATTTGTTGCGTACAAAAACCGATTAAATATATATATTATATATAAGTTATTTGTTTGTATTTTAAATAAAATGAAATAAACAACACACATTTGATCCTTTTTCTATTTCAAACCATTTTATTTTTTGTCCTAAAATAAACAGAATAAACGTTATGCAGGTTATATTTAATGGAATGAATTTGCAAAAAAAAAAACTATAATTATCATGATATAATGAAAAAAACTCGAGCCCGATTGCTTTGACAAAAAGTCAAATTCTAAACTGAAAAATCAACCGAGTACACTCGTTTTTACACACACGCACACACCACATTTGGCGTCAGCGCCGCGAACATTAACGGACGAAAGATGATAATTATCTTCTCGTAACCTGGAATCCTATAAATTTAATAGTATATAAGTAATGCGGGATTATTAATATCTCGTCAGACGTCAAACTGACAGACGGAGCAACTCGCTCGAGATAATAAAAGTCCACGAGAAAGCTGTTTCGGAGCAAAATGCATTTGACACCGAGGGCATATTTTTTTTCTTGCATTTGAAACACACTTGTATTATATTTAACGCACCATTGAGAATGAGCGAAGACGCGATGAAATTTCCTTCCTGGAAATAATATACGCATCGCGCACACGCGGGGTTATAAACATCGAGAAAACTATGTTGCATATCTGACATCGCGCCACGGCTTTTCAAACTCGACGACTGCTGTCAGCTGTCAGTTCGTTTAGCAGACGAGGAAAGTTTATATCGATGAATTTTTCGGCAAATCAACCGATTCGCGCAAAAACCGACCAATCACAGCACGAATAAAACGATGACACATCGGAAGTTGAATTTGTATCGAAAGTTTCGATATTTCGATAAAAATATATCGTTTCGTCACCCACCAACTTTTTAAGAGAGGACTAGGGAACGGAGACGCGCGCTCACGCGCGCGAACGGTTTTCTGACAGCGCTGCAGCGCTCTAATCTAGTCTCGATGATGGACTAATCACTGTCAAACTGACAGTTATTGTGTCAAACTGACAGTTATTGTGACAAACTGACAACTGTAAACCTGACCAATCACAGCACGAATAAAACGACTTCTTCAGTCCGAGCAACGAAAGTATCGAAATTTCGATATTTCGATATATTTTGTTACGGAGAACGAAGACGCGTGCTCACGCACGCAAAAATGAGCTTTTCAATGATGATGGCATATTTCATTTCGAACAGCGCGAAAACAATAAAAAAAAGATTCTTTTTTTAATAGTTTAAATCCAATCAGCAATTGTGAAGTTATGATTTTTACAAAATTGAGAATTTATTAATCATTATATCGAGAACCAACAATAGTGGGGAGATGAAATTTTGGTATTGAGAATTTATTAATCATTACATCGAGAACCAACAATAATGGGGAGATGAAATTTTGGTAAAATGGCATACCGATATATTGTACTTTGAAATGCCTATACTGAACAATTTTTTTGAGACAATAAAAAAAACGGGGTGGCTTAGTTGACGTGGAATGCGACATATGTATATTATACATATATGTGTACAAAGCTATATGGATCATATGTATGTATATGTATATAATCTAATGCATACAATTTTTTTTGTAAAAACTTTGTCACCGTACTTAAACGTTCTTGGCGTCTCTATCTCTCTTCCGTTTCTTCGTTTCTGCACGAGTGTGATAGCATTTTCATGAAAATTTCGGCAAAAAAATTATGAAAAAATAAATGAAAGAAAATAACAAAAGGGAAATAATAATTTTTATAAAAAATCACGCTCTAACGTTCTCTATATGTCTGTGTATCTCTCTTTTTTTCTCTCGTTCCCTCCCAGTTCGACTCCCATTTTTTAACTCGATCCCGCAAGCGTGTAATGTTAATTACAAATTTTCGATCCACATTTCTTTTAGTGGAAAACAAAACTTCAAAACAATAAAAAAGAAAATTTTAAAGGACATAAATTAAGTAAAATAAAATTCATAATAATAATAAATCTCTCTTCCTCACATTGAAACGTTATCTGCCTGTCTATCTCTGCGTATGCCCCGTTTATGTACGAGTGCAATAGATTTAAGAAAACTCGTGCATACGTATACGCATGCGTTTACAAATTTACAAATAGAATTTGGTTTTAGAAAAAAAAAATTCTTGAACAAAAATTATGAAAAATTTGGTTAAATGGAATGAAACAAAATGCACAAAAGAATTCATGGAGAAACTTTGTCTCTTACGATAAAGTTCTCTCTGCCTGGCTATCTGTCTCTCTTTTTTTCGTTCTTCGCCTGTCTATCTCTCTTTCTTTATACACGAGCGCGGCAGTATTCAAAAAATTATGTGCGAATATATATACCTGAGTTCTCGCTTATTCAGATAATATTTTTTTTTCACGAAACAAAATTTAGAAAAAAATAATGGAAAATTTAAACAAAAAAGAATGATATAAAATGAAATAAAATCCATATAAATCTTGAGGCAAGAAGTACTCTCTCACACAAACGTTCTATGTCTGTCTTTACACCCCTCTTTCTTTCTCAACTGACTGCACGAATGTGTGATATTGCTTCAAAAATGAGCGAATATACGCTGTATATCTATGCAAATATATATATATATATATATATATATATATATATATCAAATTTTTAAATAAGATTTCTTTACATAACAAAGAAATCACGGCTGGGAAACGAAAGACACGATTTTTAAGAAATTTCACCCCCCTTCGTAAGGGTAAGTTCATTGAAATCGCTCAAACTATTTTCGTAGACTCATTTGATTTTCTAGAACCTATAACGAGGATAAAAACGAGGACCTAACTTAAGCAGTGCGAGATCCGATTGATCGATAATTCATCTTCTCGTAAGGGTGGGTTCCTTATCATTTAAATGGTTCAAACTTTTTTTGTGGCCTCTTTTAATGTCTTGCAGCCTACAACGATGATACAAACGGAGAATTAATTTATGCAGCATGACATACAATTGTTTAGAAAATTCACCCCCTCGTAAGAGTCGGTTTCTGATAATTTAAAACGCTCAAAATTTTTTTGACATCTTCTTCAATGCCCCAGCCCATAACGATGATAAAAATAGGGACCTAATTTAAACAGCACGAGATACGATTTTTTAGAAAGTTCACCCTCGAGTAAGGGTCGGTTCCTGATAATTAAAATGACTTAAAGTTTTTTTGTAATCTCTTTCAACATCCCAGAGCCTATAGAAATGATAAAAACGAAGACCTAATTTATGCAGCGCGAGAACGATTTTTTACTCCCTCATAAGGGTGGTTTCTTCATAATTTAAATCGCTTAAAGTTTTTTTTTCGTCTATTTTGATATCCTGAGGTCTATAACAATAATAAAAACGGAAACGTAATTCATGCAACACGAGACATGATTTTTTAGAATTTTCACCCCCTCGTAAGGGTGGGTTCCTGATAATTCCAATCCCTTAAACTTTTTTTGGGGTCTCTTTTAATGCCCAAGAGCCTATAACGATGACAAAAATGGGGACCTATTTTATGCAGCACGAGATACGATATTTTTGGAAATTCACCCCCTCATAAGGGTGGGTTGCTGAAAATTTAAATCGCTTAAACTCTGTTTTGGGTCTCTTTAAAAGCCCCAGATCCTATAACGACGATAAAAACGGGGACCTAATTTATGCAGCACAAGATAAGATTTTTAGGAAATTTCACCGCCTCGTAAGTCAAAGAGTAAACAAAAAAAAAAGAGTAAGTCAAACAGTAAGGTGGGTTTTTGATCATTCAAATCGATCAAACTTTTTTTCGGGTCTCTTTCGATACCCCAGAGCCTATAACGATGGTAAAAATGGGGACCTCATTTATACAGCACGAGATACGATTTTTTATAAATTTAACCCTTGAGTAAGGGTGGGTTCCTGATAATCAAAATGACTTAAACTTTTTTTGCAATCTCTTTGAAGAGCCCATAGAAATGATACAAATGAAGACCTAATTTATGCTGCACGAGAACGATTTTATAGAAATTTTACTCCCTCATGAGGGTGGTTTCTTCACGGTTGAAATAGCTTAAAGTTTTTTTTTTCGTCTCTTTTAATGTCCCGAGGCCTATAACAATGATAAAAACGGAGACGTAATTCATGCAACACGAAACACGATTTTTTTGAATTTTCACCCCTTCGTAAGGGTGGGTTCCTGATAATTCAAATCCCTCAAACTTTTTTGGGGGTCTCTTTTTATACCGAAGAGCCTATAATGATGACAAAAATGGGGACCTATTTTATGCAGCACGAGATACGATTGTTTTGGGAATTCACCCTCTCGTAAGGGTGGGTTCCCGATAATTTAAATCGCTCAAACTTTTTTTTGGGTCTCTTCCAAAGCCCCGGATCCTATAACGATGATGAAAGTGGGGACTTAATTTATGCAGCACGAGATATGATTTTTTAGAAATTTCACCCACTCGTAAGGGTGGGTTCCTGAGAATTTAAATCGCTGAAACTTTTTTGTGGTCTCTTTGAATTTCCCACAGCCTACAACGACGATAAAAACGGGGACTTAATTTATGCAGCACGAGATACGATATTTTGGAACTTTTAGCCCTTCGACCTGATAATTTAAATCGCTCAATCTTTTTTTTGATCTCTTTCAATGTCCCGGAGCCTATAACGATGATAAAAACGGGGAACTAATTCATGCAACACGAGATACGATATTTTCGAAAATTCACCCCCCTCCTAAGGGTGGATTCCTGATAACTTTAATAGTTTAAACTTTTTTGCGGTCTCTTCCAATGTCTCAGAGCCTGTAACGACGATAAAAATTGGGGACTAATTCATGCAGCACGAGATACGATTTTTTCGAAAATTCACCCCTTTGTAAGGGTGGTTTCCTGAGAATTTAAATTGCTGAAACATTTTGTGCGGTATCTTTTAATATCCCAGAATACATGACGACCATAAAAACGGGAACCTAATTAATGTAGCATGCGATACGATTTTTTTTTAAATTGACCTCCTCGTAAGGGTGGATTCCTGAAAATTTAAATCGCTGCAACTTTTTTGTGGTCTCTTTCAATATCCAACAGCCTATAACGACGATAAAAACGGGGACCTAATTTATGGAGCATGAGATACGATTTTTTATAAATTTCAGCGCTTTGTAAGGGTGGGTTCCTGATCATTCAAATCACATAAACTTTCTTGGGGTCTCGTCCAAAGCCCCACAGCCTATAACGATGATGAAAACAGGGACCTAATTTATACAGCACGAGATATGATATTTTAGAAATTTCACCCCCTCGTATGGGTGGGATCCTGATAATTTAAATGGCTCAAACTTTTTTAGGGTCTCTATCAAAGCCCCAGAGCCTATAACGATAATAAAAACCGGGACTTAATTTACGCAGCAGGAGATACGATTTTTTCGAAAATTCACCCCCTCACAAGGGGTTCTTGATAATTTAAATCGCTCATACTTTTTTGCGGTCTCTTCCAATGTTCCAGAGCCTATAACGACGATACAAACATGAAACCAATTTATGCAGAATGATACGATTTTTTCAAAAATTAACCCCCTTGTAAGGGTGAGTTTTTAAGAATTTTAATCGCTGAAAGTTTTTTTGTGATCTCTTTTAATTTGCCACAGCCTGTAACGACGATAAAAACGGAGACCTAATTTATGCAGCACGAGAACGATTTTAATAAATTTAACCCCCTCATAAGGGTGGGTTCCTGATAATTTAAATCTCTGAGTTTTTTTTCGTCTCTTTTAATATCCCGAGGCCTATAACGATGATAAAAACGGGGACCTATAATTCATATGTAACACGAGATACGATTTTTTAGAAATTTCATTCCTTCGTAAGGTTCCTGATAATTCAAATCGCTTAAACTTTTTTTGGGGTGTCTTTCAATACACAAAAGCATACAACGATGATAAAAATGGGGTTAACAATGATTAAATTTATGCAGCGCGAGGTACGATTTTTTCAAATTTTCACCCCCTCGTAAGGGTAGGTTGCTGATAATTTCAATCGCTCATACTTTTTTTGCGATTACTTTTAATATCCTAGAGCCTATAACGACGACGAAAACGGGGACCTAATTCCTGCAGCATGGGATACGATTTTTTCGAAAATTCACCTCCTTGTAAGGGTGGGCTCCTGATTATTTAAATCACTCAAACTTGTTTTAGTCTCTTTTAATGTCCCAGAGGCTATAACGACGATAAAAATTGAGACCTAATTTATTCAGCACGAGGTACGATTTTTCGAAATTTCACCCCCTCGTAGGGGAGGTTCCTGATAATTGAAATCACTCAAAATTTTTGTTGGGTCTCTTATGAAGCCCTAGAGCCTATGACTACGATAAAAATGGAAACCTAATTCATGCTGCTCGAGATACGATTTTTTCGAAAATTCACCCACTCGTAAGAGATCCTTGTAGTCAAAAATTATAAAAACGTATTTGGGGTCTTTTTAGGGAACCTGGAGCCTAAATGTGCAATAAGAACTTGAAAATGATTATTTTTTTGTATGACTTATTTTCGTTGTACTCCAACGACGCAAACTTTAACGTTATTTTTATCATAAACATCGTCGGAGTCGGTGATGAGCGATGTGCTCCAAGGGAGGGGTTATGAAGATCGAAGACATGACTAATTTAGTCGGCAATCTCATTGTTAATCGTATACACTTTGACATTAATTTTTAATTGGAATTACAGCAAAAGAACTATCGTCTCCAAATGTAAATCGATTTCACACACGATGATGACGCGCTCGAGATTATAAAGTCGACGAGAAAGCTGTTTCGGAGCAAAATGCATTTGACACCGAAAGCATATTTTTTTTCTTACATTTGAAACACACTTGTATTATGTTGAACGCACCATTGCAGCGAAAAATCCTCGATCAATAATAATTCGATGACACGCGGAGCGAAGACGCGATGAAATATACGCATCGCGCACACGCGGGGTTATAAACATCGAAAAAACTATGTTGCATCTGACATCGCGCCACGGCTTTTCAAACTCGACAACTGCTGTCAGCTGTTAGACTCTCGCTGAAGAACTATATTATTGGTTAGAAGGGTTTATAAAGATCGCGAAAATAACCACGACGCGAGATTGTATGAACCGCACAGCTGTCAAACTGACAGTTGTGGAAAACTGACAACTGACAAACTGAACTTGATCGCGAATCCTTGTCCGCCAACCGACCAATCACAGCACGAATAAAACGGTGACAATGTGCTCGAGATTTCGATAACTTCGAGATTCGATTCCCATCAACTTTTTAAGATAGGACTAGGGAACGGAGACGCGCGCTCACGCGCGCGAACGGTTTTCTGACAGCGCTGCAGCGCTCTAATCTAGTCTCGATGATGGACTAATCACTGTCAAACTGACAGTTATTGTGTCAAACTGACAGTTATTGTGACAAACTGACAACTGTAAACCTGACCAATCACAGCACGAATAAAACGACTTCTTCAGTCCGAGCAACGAAAGTATCGAAATTTCGATATTTCGATATATTTTGTAACGGAGAACGAAGACGCGTGCTCACGCACGCGAAAATGAGCTTTTCAATGATGATGGCATATTTCATTTCGAACAGCGCGAAAACAATAAAAAAAGATTCTTTTTTTAATAGTTTAAATCCAATCAGCAATTGTGAAGTTATGATTTTTACAAAATTGAGAATTTATTAATCATTATATCGAGAACCAACAATAGTGGGGAGATGAAATTTTGGTATTGAGAATTTATTAATCATTACACCGAGAACCAACAATAGTGGGGAGATGAAATTTTGGTAAAATGGCATACCGATATATTGTACTTTGAAATGCCTATACTGAACAATTTTTTTGAGACAATAAAAAAAACGGGGTGGCTTAGTTGACGTGGAATGCGACATATGTATATTATACATATATGTGTACAAAGCTATATGGATTATATGTATGTATATGTATATAATCTAATGCATACAATTTTTTTTGTAAAAACTTTGTCACCGTACTTAAACGTTCTTGGCGTCTCTATCTCTCTTCCGTTTCTTCGTTTCTGCACGAGTGTGATAGCATTTTCATGAAAATTTCGGCAAAAAAATTATGAAAAAATAAATGAAAGAAAATAACAAAAGGGAAATATCAATTTTTATAAAAAATCACGCTCTAACGTTCTCTGTATGTCTGTGTATCTCTCTTTTTTTCTCTCGTTCCCTCCCAGTTCGACTCCCATTTTTTAACTCGATCCCGCAAGCGTGTAATGTTAATTACAAATTTTCGATCCACATTTCTTTTAGTGGAAAACAAAACTTCAAAACAATAAAAAAGAAAATTTTAAAGGACATAAATTAAGTAAAATAAAATTCATAATAATAATAAATCTCTATTCCTCACATTGAAACGTTATCTGCCTGTCTATCTCTGCGTATGCCCCGTTTATGCACGAGTGCAATAGATTTAAGAAAACTCGTGCATACGTATACGCATGCGTTTACAAATTTACAAATAGAATTTGGTTTTAGAAAACAAAAATTCTTGAACAAAAATTATGAAAAATTTGGTTAAATGGAATGAAACAAAATGCACAAAAGAATTCATGGAGAAACTTTGTCTCTTACGATAAAGTTCTCTCTGCCTGGCTATCTGTCTTTTTTTTTTCGTTCTTCGCCTGTCTATCTGTCTTTCTTTATACACGAGCGTGGCAGTATTCAAAAAATTATGTGCGAATATATATACCTGAGTTCTCGCTTATTCAGATAATATTTTTTTTTCACGAAACAAAATTTAGAAAAAAATAATGGAAAATTTAAACAAAAAAGAATGATATAAAATGAAATAAAATCCATATAAATCTTGAGGCAAGAAGTACTCTCTCACACAAACGTTCTATGTCTGTCTTTACCCCGCTTTCTTTCTCAACTGACTGCACGAATGTGTGATATTGCTTCAAAAATGAGCGAATATACGCTGTATATCTATGCAAATATATATATATATATATATATATCAAATTTTTAAATAAGATTTCTTTACATAACAAAGAAATCACGGCTGGGAAACGAAAGACACGATTTTTAAGAAATTTCACCCCCCTTCGTAAGGGTAAGTTCATTAAAATCGCTCAAACTATTTTCGTAGACTCATTTGATTTTCTAGAACCTATAACGAGGATAAAAACGAGGACCTAACTTAAGCAGTGCGAGATCCGATTGATCGATAATTCATCTTCTCGTAAGGGTGGGTTCCTTATCATGTAAATGGTTCAAACTTTTTTTGTGGCCTTTTTTAAAGTCTTACAGCCTACAACGATGATACAAACGGAGAATTAATTTATGCAGCATGACATACAATTGTTCAGAAAATTCACCCCCTCGTAAGAGTCGGTTCCTGATAATTTAAAACGCTCAAAATTTTTTTGACATCTTCTTCAATGCCCCAGCCCATAACGATGATAAAAATAGGGACCTAATTTAAACAGCACGAGATACGATTTTTTAGAAAGTTCACCCTCGAGTAAGGGTCGGTTTCTGATAATTAAAATGACTTAAAGTTTTTTTGTAATCTCTTTCAACATCCCAGAGCCTATAGAAATGATAAAAACGAAGACCTAATTTATGCAGCGCGAGAACGATTTTTTACTCCCTCATAAGGGTGGTTTCTTCATAATTTAAATCGCTTAAAGTTTTTTTTTCGTCTATTTTGATATCCCGAGGCCTATAACAATAATAAAAACGGAAACGTAATTCATGCAACACGAGACATGATTTTTTAGAATTTTCACCCCCTCGTAAGGGTGGGTTCCTGATAATTCCAATCCCTTAAACTTTTTTTGGGGTCTCTTTTAATGCCCAAGAGCCTATAACGATGACAAAAATGGGGACCTATTTTATGCAGCACGAGATACGATATTTTTGGAAATTCACCCCCTCATAAGGGTGGGTTGCTGAAAATTTAAATCGCTTAAACTCTGTTTTGGGTCTCTTTAAAAGCCCCAGATCCTATAACGACGATAAAAACGGGGACCTAATTTATGCAGCACAAGATAAGATTTTTAGGAAATTTCACCGCCTCGTAAGTCAAAGAGTAAACAAAAAAAAAAGAGTAAGTCAAACAGTAAGGTGGGTTTTTGATCATTCAAATCGATCAAACTTTTTTTCGGGTCTCTTTCGATACCCCAGAGCCTATAACGATGGTAAAAATGGGGACCTCATTTATACAGCACGAGATACGATTTTTTATAAATTTAACCCTTGAGTAAGGGTGGGTTCCTGATAATCAAAATGACTTAAACTTTTTTTGCAATCTCTTTGAAGAGCCCATAGAAATGATACAAATGAAGACCTAATTTATGCTGCACGAGAACGATTTTATAGAAATTTTACTCCCTCATGAGGGTGGTTTCTTCACGGTTGAAATAGCTTAAAGTTTTTTTTTTCGTCTCTTTTAATGTCCCGAGGCCTATAACAATGATAAAAACGGAGACGTAATTCATGCAACACGAAACACGATTTTTTTGAATTTTCACCCCTTCGTAAGGGTGGGTTCCTGATAATTCAAATCCCTCAAACTTTTTTGGGGGTCTCTTTTTATACCGAAGAGCCTATAATGATGACAAAAATGGGGACCTATTTTATGCAGCACGAGATACGATTGTTTTGGGAATTCACCCTCTCGTAAGGGTGGGTTCCCGATAATTTAAATCGCTCAAACTTTTTTTTGGGTCTCTTCCAAAGCCCCGGATCCTATAACGATGATGAAAGTGGGGACTTAATTTATGCAGCACGAGATATGATTTTTTAGAAATTTCACCCACTCGTAAGGGTGGGTTCCTGAGAATTTAAATCGCTGAAACTTTTTTGTGGTCTCTTTGAATTTCCCACAGCCTACAACGACGATAAAAACGGGGACTTAATTTATGCAGCACGAGATACGATATTTTGGAACTTTTAGCCCTTCGACCTGATAATTTAAATCGCTCAATCTTTTTTTTGATCTCTTTCAATGTCCCGGAGCCTATAACGATGATAAAAACGGGGAACTAATTCATGCAACACGAGATACGATATTTTCGAAAATTCACCCCCCTCCTAAGGGTGGATTCCTGATAACTTTAATAGTTTAAACTTTTTTGCGGTCTCTTCCAATGTCTCAGAGCCTGTAACGACGATAAAAATTGGGGACTAATTCATGCAGCACGAGATACGATTTTTTCGAAAATTCACCCCTTTGTAAGGGTGGTTTCCTGAGAATTTAAATTGCTGAAACATTTTGTGCGGTATCTTTTAATATCCCAGAATACTTAACGACCATAAAAACGGGAACCTAATTAATGTAGCATGCGATACGATTTTTTTTTAAATTGACCTCCTCGTAAGGGTGGATTCCTGAAAATTTAAATCACTGCAACTTTTTTTGTGGTCTCTTTCAATATCCAACAGCCTATAACGACGATAAAAACGGGGACCTAATTTATGGAGCATGAGATACGATTTTTTATAAATTTCACCGCTTTGTAAGGGTGGGTTCCTGATCATTCAAATCACATAAACTTTCTTGGGGTCTCGTCCAAAGCCGCACAGCCTATAACGATGATGAAAACAGGGACCTAATTTATACAGCACGAGATATGATATTTTAGAAATTTCACCCCCTCGTATGGGTGGGATCCTGATAATTTAAATGACTCAAACTTTTTTAGGGTCTCTATCAAAGCCCCAGAGCCTATAACGATGATAAAAACCGGGACTTAATTTACGCAGCAGGAGATACGATTTTTCCGAAAATTCACCCCCTCACAAGGGGTTCTTGATAATTTAAATCGCTCATACTTTTTTACAGTCTCTTCCAATGTTCCAGAGCCTATAACGACGATACAAACATGAAACCAATTTATGCAGAATGATACGATTTTTTCAAAAATTAACCCCCTTGTAAGGGTGAGTTTTTAAGAATTTTAATCGCTGAAAGTTTTTTTGTGATCTCTTTTAATTTGCCACAGCCTGTAACGACGATAAAAACGGAGACCTAATTTATGCAGCACGAGAACGATTTTAAAAAATTTAACCCCCTCATAAGGGTGGGTTCCTGATAATTTAAATCTCTGAGTTTTTTTTCGTCTCTTTTAATATCCCGAGGCCTATAACGATGATAAAAACGGGGACCTATAATTCATATGTAACACGAGATACGATTTTTTAGAAATTTCATTCCTTCGTAAGGTTCCTGATAATTCAAATCGCTTAAACTTTTTTTGGGGTCTCTTTCAATACACAAAAGCATACAACGATGATAAAAATGGGGTTAACAATGATAAAATTTATGCAGCGCGAGGTACGATTTTTTCAAATTTTCACCCCCTCGTAAGGGTAGGTTGCTGATAATTTCAATCGCTCATACTTTTTTTGCGATTACTTTTAATATCCTAGAGCCTATAACGACGACGAAAACGGGGACCTAATTCATGCAGCATGGGATACGATTTTTTCGAAAATTCACCTCCTTGTAAGGGTGGGCTCCTGATTATTTAAATCACTCAAACTTGTTTTAGTCTCTTTTAATGTCCCATAGGCTATAACGACGATAAAAATTGAGACCTAATTTATTCAGCACGAGGTACGATTTTTCGAAATTTCACCCCCTCGTAAGGGGAGGTTCCTGATAATTGAAATCACTCAAAATTTTTGTTGGGTCTCTTATGAAGCCCTAGAGCCTATGACTACGATAAAAATGGAAACCTAATTCATGCTGCTCGAGATACGATTTTTTCGAAAATTCACCCACTCGTAAGAGATCCTTGTAGTCAAAAATTATAAAAACGTATTTGGGGTCTTTTTAGGGAACCTGGAGCCTAAATGTGCAATAAGAACTTGAAAATGATTATTTTTTTGTATGACTTATTTTCGTTGTACTCCAACGACGCAAACTTTAACGTTATTTTTATCATAAACATCGTCGGAGTCGGTGATAAGCGATGTGCTCCAAGGGAGGGGTTATGAAGATCGAAGACATGACTAATTTAGTCGGCAATCTCATTGTTAATCGTATACACTTTGACATTAATTTTTAATTGGAATTACAGCAAAAGAACTATCGTCTCCAAATGTAAATCGATTTCACACACGATGATGACGCGCTCGAGATTATAAAGTCGACGAGAAAGCTGTTTCGGAGCAAAATGCATTTGACACCGAGATCATATTTTTTTTCTTACATTTGAAACACACTTGTATTATGTTGAACGCACCATTGCAGCGAAAAATCCTCGATCAATAATAATTCGATGACACGCGGAGCGAAGACGCGATGAAATATACGCATCGCGCACACGCGGGGTTATAAACATCGAAAAAACTATGTTGCATCTGACATCGCGCCACGGCTTTTCAAACTCGACAACTGCTGTCAGCTGTTAGACTCTCGCTGAAGAACTATATTATTATATATATATTGGTTAGAAGGGGTTATAAAGATCGCGAAAATAACCACGACGCGAGATTGTATGAACCGCACAGCTGTCAAACTGACAGTTGTGGAAAACTGACAACTGACAAACTGAACTTGATCACGAATCCTTGTCCGCCAACCGACCAATCACAGCACGAATAAAACGGTGACAATGTGCTCGAGATTTCGATAACTTCGAGATTCGATTCCCATCAACTTTTTAAGATAGGACTAGGGAACGGAGACGCGCGCTCACGCGCGCGAGCGGTTTTCTGACAGCGCTGCAGCGCTCCAATGTAGTTTCGATGTTCGACTAATTAACTTTTAAACTGACAGTTGTGGAAAACTGACAACTGACAAACTGAACTTGATCACGAATCCTTGTCCACTAACCAACCAATCACAAGACGAATAAAACGCCAACAATGGGGAATATCGCATTTCGGTAATTCGATAAAAATCACGCGCGCGAGCGGTTTTCTGATAGCGCTGCAGCGCTCCAATCTAGTTTCAAGGATCGGCTAATCACTGTCAAACTGACAGTTATTGTGACAAACTGACAACTGACAACTATTCCTTCTACTCCGACATTATTCGCCCTTCCTCTGTGTTCCACGGCTGCAGCCGCTCCACCTCCTCTTTGGCCCCTGTATCGCATTCACCGTAGACGGAGGGAAACGGCAGAAAACCTTCCGTCGATACAGGTCGGCTCCTACCTAGTCCCCCTGATGGCCGCGCGAGTAAACTCAAGCGCGGTCTTTCGCGAGGCGCGCTAAGCAGATTCCTCCTTTGCTGCGATACAGTGGGTAAGTCAGTGCACGGCTAAGCGGCCACCTTCCGAGCGATAAGAACCGCTGCGGGAGTCCTCCAAAGCCGTATCCCGACTACCCACTCCTCACAGAAAAGTGTTTTTTGGGCATTTGTTTTGGTGGGCTCCGAACCACCGGGATTGCAGATTAAACACATAGAAATGTTTCTATTGATGTCGGCTGTGGGGCTCGAACCCGGGTCCGCTGCGTGCGAACCCAGAGCCTCACCCACCGAGCCACTGCGCTCCCCCTTTTATTTAAAAAAAAAAATTTTATCATGTTGTTTTCGTAATTTTTTAAAAATAATGTAACTCTCGTGCACAAACGAATAAAAGAGAGATAGACATGCCGAGAACGTTTCAGCATGAAGTGAACTTTTTTTATACAATATTGTTTGGATTGTATATATTGTAACGTGTCATCCTATACGTACACTATATACGTATATTGACGTCCTACATAACGAAAACCGGTTATGACCGGATTTCAATTAAACAGTGAGTAAGAGAGAGAACGAGCTATAAACCAGTGTAAGCCGGATAAAACCGGTTATACGCATGACTCACGGGCCGCACGAGGCGTATATAAGACCAAGCGAACAGCGCTCTATACCTTCATTTCCAATCCAACTCTCCTACCGTACGCTTCGTATCGTAGCAAGCCAAATAGGCTTTCCCAAGCCCTTTTTCCGTTTATGAGCCCCCAGAATCGCTTCTGGCCCTCATAAACTCTTGACACAGCCCAGGTCACTCTTGAGAAAGCCCATCTCACTCACCCAAATCCTATCCTCCTTTCTTGCGAGCCTCCAGGATCGCACCTGGCCCTCTCAAGAAAGAATCCACGATAGAGAGCTCCCAGCATTGCAGTTGGCCCTCTCTATCTCCTAATTCCGTCATTTCCTCCCTTTCTTGCGAGCTCCCAATATTGCAGTTGGCCCTCTCAAGAAAGCATCCACGATAAAGAGCTCCCAACATTGCAGTTGGCCCTCTCTATCTCCGGACTACGTCAATTCCTCCCTTCTTGCGAGCTCCCAGGATCGCACCTGGCCCTCTCAAGAAGGAATCCACGATAAAGAGCTCCCAACATTGCAGTTGGCCCTCTCTATCTCCTAATTCCGTCATTTCCTCCCTTTCTTGCGAGCTCCCAATATTGCAGTTGGCCCTCTCAAGAAATCATCCACGATAAAGAGCTCCCAACATTGCAGTTGGCCCTCTATCTCCTAATTCCGCCATTTCCTCCCTTTCTTGCGAGCTCCCAACATTGCAGTTGACCCTCTCAAGAAGGCATCCACGATAGCGAGCTCCCAATATTACAGTTGGCCCTCTCTATCTCCTAGCTACATCATTTCCTCCTTTCTTGCGAGCTCCCAGGATCGCACCTGGCCCTCTCAAGAAGGAATCCACGATAAAGAGCTCCCAACATTGCAGTTGGCCCTCTCTATCACCTAATCACATCCGCTTTGGTCTTGCGAGCCCCCAGGATTGCACCTGGCCCTCACAAGAGCAAAAATCCATAGAATCAGATCATTCAAACCCAACATCCTAAAAACACCGGCATAAGGAGCCCCCAGCATCGCAGTTGGCCCTCTTTAGCCGGTACTAAATTTCCTCCTGTTTTGCGAGCCTCCAGGATTGCACCCGGCCCTCGAAAAAGGGAATCGTTAAGGAATTCAAGCATAATTATAAGCCAGGGTCTCCAAAAATTACCAAAACTATTTATTAAGTGAACGACTAACCTTAGAAAAAAAAATCAAAACGTAACCGCCACGCAAAGAGCAAATTTAGCCTACAAAGGGCAGGCAAAGCCCCTATCAAGAGTATACAGTCACATGAAAGTGACTAACGCTATTATTAAATAAAACAATTAACCTTACAAAAAAAAATAGAACGTCAGCGCCAAGCACAGAGAAGAAGTTAGCCTTTAGAGGGCAGGCAAAGCCCTTACTACACGCACCCACACACACACACACCCACACACGCACACAGTCTAGAAAACACCTTTCAAACACTCAGATCAACACTTGTACCAAAATAAATAATAAAGAACAAATATTGTCCGATGATGATACCTGGGTTGACCACCTCTTCGAGAGCGTAACCAACCCAGAAGACTGAGGACTCAAAATAAAATAAAAGTCGAATCAATAAAAATACAACACCCAGGTGTTCCGCAGATCGAGCCTAGAGTCGAACTCACGTAATAATCACACCAATAATCAAATAAAATACACACAAATATTAAACACACATCAACAAGAGGGTTTAACGTTTCAATATATTATATATGTGCATAAATCTATATGGATTATTTATATACATGTATATTTATATAATCTAATCCATAAGATTTTTTCTAAAAAAACTTTGTCACATGCTTAAACATTCTCGGCGTGTCTATCTTTCTTCCGTTTCTTCGTTTCTACACGAGTGTGATAGCATTTTTATAAAAAATTTCGGCAAAAAAATGATGAAAAAAAAAAAATAAAAGAAAACAACAAAAATGAAATAATATTTTTTATAAAAAAACTATTTAACGCTCAAACGTTCTCTATCTGTCTGTGTATCTCTTTTTTTCTCTCGTTCCCTCTCAGTTCAACTCCCATTCTCCGCAAGGGTTTAATATATTAATTACAAATTTTTGAATAACATTTCTTTTAGTGGTAAACAAAGTTTCAAAAAAATAAAAAATAAAATTTTAAAGCATAAATGAAGTAAAATAAAATTAATAAAAATAATAAATCTCTCTCCCTCACATTCGAACGTTATCTTCCTGTCTATCTCTGTATGCCCCGTTTCTGCAGGAGTGCAATACATTTATAAAAACTCGTGCATATAATATGTACACATGCCTTTACAAATTTACAGACAGAATTTGTTTTTCGAAAAAAAATTCGAAAACAAAAATTATGAAAATTTTTTTAAAGTGGAATGAAATAAAATGCACCAAAAAATTCAAGGAAAAACTTTGTCTCTGACGATACAATTCTCTCTGCCTGCCTATCTGTCTCTCTTTTTTTCGTTCTGCGCCTGTCTATCTCTCTTTCTTTTCCTCGTTCATACACGAGCGTGACCGTATTTAAAAAATTATGTGCGGATATGTATATATAGTACTCGCTTTTTCAGATAATATTTTTTTTCAGGAAACAAAATTTCGAAAAAAATGATGGAAAAATTAAACAAAAAAGAATGATATTAAAAAATATGAAATCCATAAAAATTTTCATGAAAAAAGTTCCTCTCTCACACAAACGTTTTATGTCTGTCTGTATCCCTCTTTCTTTCTCAACTTTCTACATGAATGTGATATTGCTTTAAAAATGAATGAATATACGGACATATATTTAGACAAATTTTTCGATAAGATTTTTTTTCATACAAAAGAAATCGCGTCTGGGAAACAAAAGACACGATAGTTTAGGAATTTTAACCCCTCATAAGGGTGGTTTCCTGATCATTAAAATCGTTTAAACTGTTTTTGTGGTCTATTCTGATGTCCTAGAGGATAAAAACGAGGACCTAACTTATGCAGCACGAGATTCGATTTTTTAGAAATTTCACTCCCTCTTAAGGGTAGGTTCCTGATAATTCAAATCTCTTAAACTTTTTTTGGGGTCTCTTCCAAAACGCCAGATCCTATAACGATGATAAAAACGGGGACCTAATTTGTGCAGCACGAGATAAGATTTTTTTAGCAATTTCACCCCCTCGTAGAGGTGGGTTCCTGATAAATTAAATCGCACAGTATTCACAACGGCTTCCTTTATCCATCACTTCGAAATTTCTCAGTTATTGCCGAGCGTGTCACTGAGTCTTGATGCTGAGTCCTTCGATGCGTCCGTCATTGGGTTATTATCCTGAGTCTGACGCGGAGTCTTTTCAACGATATTCCATTAAACAACATGTTTCTATATTTTAAACGTATCATCCGTATGTTGAGGTGATGGTGATTATTTTGACAAATCTCACCGCCGATAATGATGATAACAAATTAAATTTTTTTTAGTTATATCGCACAGAGACGGATCAAAATTCTCCCACTATCGACACATGTTTATAAAAAAAATTATGCGACTGAATCTTCATAAATATTGTTGGATACTCCGGCACATATCTTTTTTTCAATATTATATTTAGACGACTGCTCTCAATCAATTCGTTTTTATCGTGAGCATCGTCGCAGTCGGTGATATATGAGCGATGTACTCCGAGGAAGGGGTTATAAAGATCGAAGAAATTACTAATTTAGTCGGTAATCTCATATCGTTAATTACGCACGCTTTTACTTTATTTTTCAATTGGAATTACAGCAAGAAAACTATCGTCTCCAAATGTAAATTGATTTCACACACGGAGCGCGAGAGACGCGACGACGACGCGCGCGGGATTACAAAGATCGACGAGAAAGCTGTTTCGGAGTAAAAATGCATTTGACGTCGAGGGCATATTTTTTTCTTATATTTATAACACAATTGTAACATGTTGAACGAAAAAATCGTCGATACATATATCAATTCGATGACACACGGAGCGAGAAACGATGAAATACACATCGCGCACACGCGGGGTTATAAACATCGAGAAAACTGTCGCATCTGACATTGCGAGTATATATAAGGTTTTTCTTTTACCCTGGGCATATTTTTAATACTCACCAACGCGTAATATACGTAAAAAATTAACTTATTATCGCGTTTAATCGACAAAAACAACGAGTGGGTATAACCCGATAAAATACTTGGCTGTTTAAACTCGACGACTGCTGTCAGCTGTCAGTTCGTTTAGCAGACGAGAAAATTTGCCGTGTATATGAATTTTTCAGCGAATCAACCGATTCGCGCAAAAACCGACCAATCACAGCACGAATAAAACGATGACATCGGAAGTTGAATTTGTATCGAAAGTTTCGATATTTCGATAAAAATATATCGTTTTGTCACTCACCAACTTTTTAAGAGAGGACCACCACGCGCGCTTGTGCGCGCGAACGGTTTTCTGACAGCGCTGCAGCGCTCTCATCTAGTTTCGATGTTCGACTAATCAACTGTCAAACTGACAGTTGTAACAAACTGACAACTGACAAAGTGAACTTGATCACGAATCCTTGTCCGCTAACCGACCAATCACAAGACGAAAAAAACGACAACAATGCATTCGATTATTTCAATATCATCGATAAAATCTCGTCACCCATAAACTTTTTACGAGTTTGATGATCAACTGTCAAACTGACAGTTGTGACAAACTGACAACCGACAAACTGACAACTGACAAACTGAACTTGATCACGATTCCTTGTCCGCTAACCGACCAATCACAAGACGAATAAAACGACAACAATGGATTCGATTATTACGATATCTTCGATAAAATCTCGTCACCCATGAACTTTTTACCAGTTTGAATGATAGGATACGCTATGAATCTGCAACATGGAAATATTTCTAAATATTTCTAAAATGTTTTGTGCCGTGTGGGAATTATGTATATATGTAGATTTTTTTTGAACTTCGTATCGAATACGATTATGAATAATCACACTGCAGATTAAGATGTCAAATTGTCACTTGAGGCTCGCCAAAAAAATTTTTAAATGATAAAAACGTTATTTGGCATTTTAAATATGTCTGAAATATTTCGGAAGTATAGAAAATGTTTTCTATTGAAAATTGTATGTGTCAGAAGTATTTCCAAAAGATAAAAAATGTTATAGTGCAATTATAATAATATATTTCGAAAACATTTCAGAAATATCACAAACGTTCGATAGCAAATTTCATGTTTCAGAAATGTTTCCAAAATATCTAAAATGTTATATTGCAATTGACATATTTCGTAAATATCGAAAACGTTAATTGCAAATTGCATATTTCCGAAATGTTTCCAAAATATTCAAAATGTTATATTGCAATTGACAATTTCGGAACCATTTCAGAAATATAAAAAACGTTACGTTGCAAATTGCATACTTCAGAAATGTTTCCAAAATATCCAAAATTTTATATTGCAATTGACATATATCGGAAACATATCAGAAAACAGAGAAAAATTTTTATATTGCAAATTTCATATGTCAGATATATTTCCGAAATATGAAAAATGTTGTATTGCCTCCGACATATTTCAGATGCACTTCAGAAATATTGAAAATGTTATAATGCAATTGACATATTTCAGGTACATTTTAGAAATATCTCTGAGTTATGATATGAATGTGAAACGTTCAAACATTTCTGACATAGTTCGGAAATATATTATGCCGTGTGGGGTAGTTTGGAGGTAGGCTGAACTCAGTTCAAATTTCGATCAACGTTGGAGGAAACGGGCCTAGGTGTCATGTCAACGCTTCAAACTAGCAGGTATCAAGAAAATAAGAAAGTTGGAGATCTTCCTAGTCATCTCTCATGAGAGAAAAAATGAGGAAACGGAGTTTTTACCGACCGAATCACGTGTTGTTTCACATCTTTCTTTTTTTTCAAAATTATTTGCAGAGGGGCTTGTCTACCAAGGCTCACAAAGCTCAACGGCTGTCAGGCAAAATCACAGTATAATATATCGTGGCAGATACAATTCTTTTCATCGGGAACGAAAACGGGATCGTTGAGATAGTTAACAAAATTTTTAAAACGATGCGTACGAGTGCATGAGTGACCTAATCGTAGAATGTCATCGTTAGAAGCGAACGACCACACGATGGAAGATATCGGGGGTGAGTTATCGTTGAAGAATTTAGAAGATCAAAATAATTGTAACCTCAGAATGAAACTTTTTGATTTATTGCTTGATCATAGATGAAAGCCTTGCGATAGTAAATTTATTCCCTTCCTACGCAACGAGTCTCAAATGTATCATGGCGTCAGAAAAAATCACTTGCAAAAGAACGTACGTAAGTACGTACGCGCGTGCACGCGTGTGTGTTTGTGTGTGCGTGCGTGCGTGCGTCCGGGCGTGCGTGCGTGCGTTCGGGCGTGCGTACGTGCGTCCGGGCGTGCGTGCGTGCGTCTGGGCATGCGTGCGTGCGTCCAGGCGTGTGTGCGTGCGTCCGGGCGTGCATGCGTGCGTCCGGGCATGCGTGCGTGCGTGCGTGCGTGCGTGCGTGCGTGCGTGCGTGCGTGCGTGCGTGTGTGCGTGCGTGCGTGTGTGCGTGCGTGCGTGTGTGCGTGCGTGCGTGTGTGCGTGCGTGCGTGCGTGCGTGCGTGCGTGTATTTGTGCGTGCGTGCGTGTATTTGTGCGTGCGGCGCATGCACACGCGCACGGTATTCCTTCCTCGCACGGTATTCCACGGTAGCCCTTCAAAATTCGATGACTCAGAAACAGCTTGAATTTGTAACACGATAATTCCGCAGGTAAGCAACGTAGAATGATTTCTTCGTTTAGTTAATTTTTTTCGAAAATACTCGGTAAGCACGTAAAGTTGAATCGTGTGCTTCGCTTCCTTACAATTTTATCTCCTTCATAACGCTCACTCCATGAGCAAATTGACTTGTTTATTTTGGGTTCCGTATATAAGAAGCTTGTGAGCGCGAAAAAATATTGACATATCAACATCCATGTTTTCGAATTTGCACACTTTTTTTGACTGAATTCGATCGATCTAACTGATTTAAAACTATCCTATGTTATAATGTTTTGCGAGTGTCATAGGGTGCGTCCTTAAGGAGTTTCTACTCCTATATTTGAGTGCGGCAACGGGAACGTAGAGCGAGGCGTGGGCGGCGTGCAGGGCAAGTTGCGTTCGGCATTTGATTCACAAAATATAGCACGTTTTGATTGAATTAATTTGCCATTATTCACGCTAGCCGTGGTGAATCACGGCCATTTTTTATAGGGCATTGTAATATATAAGTTTGTACTTTCCTGAAATTTGTAAACAGCCACTACTTTTTTATGCACCTGATATCGAACGATTATTCACGTCATAACGATTGATGCCATAGGACCCTAAGTATTTCAAGAGCATAATGTAAGAATTTTAATCTCGGAAAGTAGGTGGTGAGTCTCATTGAAATTTTTTCAGGTACACGAAGTACATCTTTACAAACACGTTGTCAAAATTTCAAATCGCTTTAACTTTTTTTAGATTCGAGCAGAACCTCTTCAATTCCTTAGCAGTGCGGTGAAAATGACATTTTCATCCCACTTTTGTGTCAGAATTTTTTTTTTCCGATAGATTTATCCCATAAGTTCAGTTCTACTGTTTTTGAGGTCACTGAATTCGAATCTCGAATTAGATTTTCAAATCTCAAAAGGCGAGTCCAATAAGGCGGATGCAAATTCGAAAAATGGTTTCATTCGACGAAAGTAAGTATTTTATGGTTTTTGAGGTCACTGAACTTGAATCTGAAATCGAATTTCCAAAATTCGAAATACTGGATCTAATATGGTGGATTCGAATTCGAAAAATAGTTCGTTTTCGAGGAAAATGAGTATTTTGTGATTTTTGAGGTCGCTGAATTTCAATCTAAAATCAGAATTCCAAAATTCAAAATTCCGGATGCTCCCTTGAATTTTGATTTGATTGAGTTGCATTGAATCCAAGCGCCAAAATACGAGAAAATATCTAACGTAATACAAAAAATAATATAAGTATTTAACGAGAAAATTTTGCCTCGTGTAGGCTTCTGGGTCTGGAAAATAAAGACACAATACTCGCACTTCGGATGGACCGGCTGTATTTGGCTCGTTACATGTATTTCCGAACGCTCTCAGTTTTTCAGACTGACCCCATCACCATCCCTTCTTTTATATCTGTTCGGGTGTGCTGGCCCTGCGGCTGTGCGCTAAAGCATTGTGATCAACACATATCGCATCTAAGGCGTATCATTGCAAATCTAAAAATATTCTACGCTCGTCACGAAATCACTATCCATCTAATATATCACACAATCAGAAGATAAGAAAGCAATGCGCTGAATATTTTTCCAAAAAATAAAAGAAAAAAAAACATATATCATGTGCAAAGATTGTGGTAACATTCTACTGTGCGTGCTACCTTGCTTCCAAAAGTATTACGAGTGATGGTGTTGTCAAGTAAAATACCGAAATTCTTGTTTATTTGTTCTTCGAGCACAAAACTAAAGATAATGAATTGCAAAGTACAAAAATCCTATAGGCACAAAAATAAACGAATAAAACAATAGATACAAAAAATAAAAACTAAAATCGAAGACAAAACACTTAGCTACAAAAAGCAGATTTTTTTTTTTTAAATACGAATAGTACGAATTAATTTCAAAAAAACAAAAACGACAAAGAAATGCAAAAATGTAAAAAGCACGAAAAAAATAAAAAATACGAAAAGCACAAATAATATTTAAAAATACGAAAAGTACAAACAAAATTTAAAAATACAAAAAGTAAAAAAAAAATACGAAATCGGAGTCAACAACCGCTACGTCTTCGATTCGTGACTTTGGGTTCGGCAGAGAGCGTGATATGAAACCAAAAAAATATTCTTTTACGTTTATTACTATGGGTTTTCCATAAATATGTCAAATTTTGATCTGTCATGATTTATCCGAGCTTCAGATTCTTACAAGGAAGGTATCCCAGGTTGATCTCTCCGATTTTTATCTTACTCATATATGTTGTAGTACGTCGAAAACTGAGCGACACGTATTTTTCTTTTTCTGCCATTAAACACTTTAAGGGGGTGAAACCACCCTCCAAAGTAAGGCATGTCAAGGGGCCATTTGGCAGTTTCACCCACAAGGACATAATATTTTTTAACCAATCCAAGTGCAAAAGTTTTCTCATAATGAAAAACGAAAAATTTAATTTTCTCGATTCAAAAAAAAAAAAAACAAGGGGGTGAGCCACCCCTAAATATTATTGCATTAATGCAAAAAATGGGCAAATTGAAGTAAAAAAATCTGAAAAAAATATATATTACGTATGAACACAAAATAAAATTTACGTGTTTTTGGATTTTCCCGAAAAAAAAAATTGGCTGGGGTAACTACCCCTGAATGCTGTTTATCTTGCGTGTATGCGAAAAATCGTCAAATTCAAGTTTAAAATCTGAAAAAATGTATATCGCGTATAAACACGAAATAATATTGACTTGTTTTTGGATCTTCCAGAAAAAAAATATTGGCCGGGGTAACTACCCCTGAACGCTGTTTATCTTGCCCGTACGCGAAAAGTGGTCAAATTCAAGTCTAAAAATCTGAAAAAAATGTATATTGCATATTAACACGAAAGAATATTGACTTGTTTTGGATCTTCCCGAAAAAAAAATATTGGCCGGGGTAACTACCCCTGAACGCTGTTTATCTTGCCTGTACGCGAAAAATGGTCAAATTCAACTCTAAAAATCTGAAAAAAATGTATATTGCATACTAACACGAAAGAATATTGACTTGTTTTGGATCTTCCCGAAAAAAAAATATTGGCCGGGGTAACTACCCCTGAACGCTGTTTATCTTGCCTGTACGCGAAAAACGGTCAAATTCAAGTCTAAAAATCAGAAAACAATGTATATTGCATATGAACACGAAAGAGTATTGCCTTATTTTTGGATCTTCCCGAAAAAAAATATTGGCCGGGGTAACTACCCCTGAACGCTGTTTATCTTGCGTGTACGCGAAGAATGGTCCAATTCAAGTCTAAAAATCTGAAAAAATGTATATTGCGTATGAACACGAAATAATATTGACTTGTTTTGGATCTTCATGAAAAAAAATATTGGCCGGGGCAAGTACCCCCGATGAACAAAATTCATTCGGGCGGTTTTTACGTTTTTGTACGTAAAGACGTACACGCTTCAAAGGTGATCGTGAGGAATTAAATTTTATACAAAATACTGAATCTGCAAGGCAGACGTCGAAATCGAGGGCTGCACAAACGTTGCTGTTATTCGATGTTCATGGTGTAAAAAATCCTTCTGCTTTAAACACTTTTTCGACGATTATCATTATTGTTCAATATTCGAAAATTAATAATTTTTGGTTTATCATTTTCGTAACGATAAGTTATACCAATAAAACGTATTAAACTTCATTCGAAAAATTACCTTGTCTTTGTTCCCGATGATTTTTTTTTAAGAATTTGATGATATCGTGAGAAAACAAAAAAACGTTAACAATTCAAAGCATTTAAGGGTAGTTACCCCGGCCAATATTTTTTTTCGGGAAAAACCAAAGACACGTCGAATTTCCTTTGGGTTCATACGCAATAAATTTTTTTTCAGATGTTTAGAGTTGATTTGACCATTTTTCGCATACACGCAAGATAAACAGCGTTCAGGGGTATATACCCCGGCCAATATTTTTTTTCGGGAAGATCAAAAAACAAGGCAATATTCATTCGTGTTCATATGCAATATACATTTTTTTCCGATTTTTAGACTTGAATTTGACCACTTTTCGCGTACGGGCAAGATAAACAGCGTTCAGGGGTAGTTACCCCGGCCAATATTTTTTTTCTGGAAGATCCAAAAACA
Source organism: Rhorus exstirpatorius (assembly GCA_963564615.1). Lineage (NCBI taxonomy): Eukaryota > Metazoa > Arthropoda > Insecta > Hymenoptera > Ichneumonidae > Rhorus > Rhorus exstirpatorius. The sequence continues at coordinate 29,117,608 of OY751313.1, forward strand.
AGTCAATATTATTTCATGTTTATACGCGATATACATTTTTTCAGATTTTAAACTTGAATTTGACGATTTTTCGCATACACGCAAGATAAACAGCATTCAGGGGTAGTTACCCCGGCCAATTTTTTTTTTCGGGAAAATCCAAAACACGTAAATTTTATTTTGTGTTCATACGTAATATATATTTTTTTCAGATTTTTTTACTTGAATTTGCCCATTTTTTGCATTAATGTAATAATATTTAGGGGTGGCTCACCCCCTTGTTTTTTTTTTTTTGAATCGAGAAAATTACATTTTTCGTTTCTCTTTATGAGAAAACTTTTGCACTTGGATTGGTTAAAAAATATTATGTCCTTGTGGGTGAAACTGCCAAATGGCCCCTTGACATGCCTTACTTTGGAGGGTGGTTTCACCCCCTTAAAGTGTTTAATGGCAGATAAAAAAATACGTGTCGCTTAGTTTTCGATGTACTACAACATATATGAGTTAGATCATAATTGGAGAGATCGACCTGGGATACCTTCCTTGTTAGTCGAGGCTCAAGTTCAAAATTCCTGACCACAAACATCTAAAGATACAAATTTTTGTCGAAATCCAACTACTTTTAGAACTATTATCTGCCATATTAGATGTGACATTTTGAATTTTAGAAATCTCATATCAGATTTAAGGTAGTAGTGTCGATACTGCAAGAGTCAAATGTATACACCGTCATGTTTGACTCACGCAGTATTTAAAATAGGCAACGTCACGTCTATAATGATCCGATAGAAAAGTACATTTTGGATATTTATTTCCTAATTACTACTCTCACATGCTCTTAACCTATACTTGTAAGGATTTAAAATGTTCCTCATAATATTTTCTCTTGATGTACCAATTTGTATTGAAATATGAACGGTACATTATGAAAAATACGATGAAAACTGTGATTTCTCATAAGATTCAATGCTAAATGTATGAAATTAAAAATTCCAATATCTTTTTTCTGGTTCTCTGTAGAATTTAAAAAATTTAACTGAATCTTTTTCTTATTATAATCTACCATTACACCAAATTTTATCATATTCTGAACGGTAATTCTATAATCGACAGTACTACCTTAAATTCAGCGACCTTAAGAACCATCAGATATGTACTTTCGTCAGAATCGAATCATTATTTAAATTTTCATCCACCATATTGGATCTGCCATTTTAAATTTTGGAAATCCGATTTCAGATTCAAATTTAGCGACCTCAATAACTATAAGATACGTATAGTTTCGTTAGAATCGGACCATTTTTCGAATTTTCATCCTCCATATTGAATACGCTATTTTAATTTTGTAAATCTGATTTCAGATTCAGATTCAGCTTTCAGCGACCTTAAAAACTAGGATATACCAAGAACAGTCGAATGGATATAGTAAAAACATGTTTTTTTTTCTAATGCTCACATATGTGTCATAACACAAAAGTGGTACAACTTTTTTCCGTGTATATGTGTGTCACTCACTGTCAAGAGGTTAAGGTATTCCTTGCACGACTCAGAATATCTTAAAAACTGATTTTTGTCTACAACAGAGTACTTTTCAACATACTCGAAAAATTTTAAGCCAAGTTACCGAACATTTATCCAAAAGTTAATGAGTATGAAAGTCGTTACATTTATACGGCACTTTTTGGAGATTACATGCTGGCCAGATTTCTATGTGATAAATTACGTACTGAATTATCCTAGATGTCTGATACAGACTGCCCTACGCATGTAAAAAATTCTTAAGGGGTTACATGGGTTTTGAAGCCAAAAAAGCATGTTTCCTCGATTTTTTTTCATATCAGATCTAAATTATTTAATTGAAAGTGTTAAGTGCATCGAAGAGTAACATTTTGAAGTATTTAAAAAAATTTTCATTCAAAAATGTTGGAAATTCCGCCAGTGGGACCTGATTTCCGGGGATGAGCCCTAAAAAAAAAAGTGTCTCGCGGTGGTCACGACAACTCGTGATAGCTCTATCTGAAATTGAAAAAACGAATATTTTCTTTTAGAAGTATAGCTCGTGATTGAACAAAGGATTTTGAAAAAAATTGAAATTTGAATTTTTTTTTTAACAGTATCTTAAAAAAATTTTACCCAAAAATGATGGAAATTCAGCGGGTGGGATCTGATTTCCGGAAACCCCTAAAAAATGTGTCCTCGCGGTGGTCACGATAACTCGTGATAGCTTTATCTGAAATTAAAAACCTAATTTTTTCTGTTAATAGATAAGTATAGCTCGTGATTGAACGAATTTGCTGAATTTTCAACATTTTTGGATAAAATTTTTTACAAATACTGCTGAAATGTTATTCTTTGACGTACTCAAAATTTTGAATAAAATAATTTATATATTATGTAAAAAAGAAAGCTAAAAAGCATGCTTTTTTGGCATTGAAACCCATGTAACCCTTGGTTGTGTCGAAAATGGACTTTTTTTTCTTCGCTCCTACCACTCAAAATTTTAGGTTTTCACATCAAAGAGGCCCTCGTTCAAGGAGGGCGCTGTAGCTTTAAGCTTAGAGGTCTCTCAACGAGGACTTAGGTTTCCCATCTTATTAACACGTAAAAAATATTGTTTTTCGTTCAAGATGATGTCAGGCAACCAAAAAATTAGCGATGTCTGTGTTTCTTGGCTTATTTGAAAGCATGACTCATCCCCCAGACAGCAGTAAGACATCTTAAAGAGATCTTGAAGTACTCTCCGTTGGGAGTTGGACTTCTCAAAGTAATGTAAGAAAGAACACATAAAGAGCTCAGAAAGAACTCTAATAGGTCCATAAAAGACGTAGTCGAAACTTCTTTAAAATGATGTCAGAAAGATAACGTTTTTGAGCCATCTTTTTCCGGAGTTCAGAAAGTCGTCTTATTTAAGACTTTTTGCATGAGATATCCAAAAGTTGTCTTACTTAAGACTTTTTGCATGAGATATCCAAAGGATATACTTGTTCTAAGGATGAATGAGCCGTACAATCCCAAGCAAAAAGAGTTTTGGTGAGAATTTCAAGTACTTCGCGTTAACGCAAACATTCGAAAAAATCAACCATATTGAAGATGATAATAATATCGATTTTCAATTATAACAATGCCGAAAAACTTTTAAAAAATTATTTAAACAATAAAATTGTTATAGAAATTTCCTGTAAAAATGTTTTTCGATTGTATGCAACAAATTCCTCAATTTTTCTGAATACATATGAATTTTTCAAGAATTTTCTGATGGTTTTTTTATTCTTGTTTTTGAAAATTTTTAACTTCGAAAATTGCATGAAAAGTGATGAATTTTGGATATGTTTTGGTACAAATGTTTTATATTAACTTCATGAAGTATCCGGACATCAAACGAATACTTTTATAAATACAGTTTTTCAAAATTCTAAAAAAACAAAAATAAAAAATCATAAGAAAATTTTTCAAAAATTCATATGTAATCGGAAAAATTGAGAAATTTGTTACATATAATCAAAAAACATTTTTACAGGAAATTTCTGCAACAATTTTTTGATAGTTTTTCGGCATTGTTATTATTGGAAATCGATATTATTATCATCTTCAATATGGTTGATTTTTTTCAAATTTTTGCTTCAACGCGAAGTACTTTAAATTCTCACCAAAACTATTTTTGGTTGGGATTGTACGGCTCATACATCCTTAAGAATTCTTGCACTCGAATAGCTAAATCCAAATAATAATTGCACAAACTGATGATAAAAATTGTTTAAGGTCCTATTAAATGGCAGTTCTGAATTTTTAAAATAATAATTATCTTTTAGATAGCCTAAAGATGAATATTATTAAGAAAACATAATATACCAATTTTAAATGAGACATTAAACAACTTAAATTATCCTGTTTAATTATTTTTCAGATTTAGCTATTAAAATAACGAACATTGAATTAGTTGAAGGTTGAAGAATATGATTATTCTTAGCAATTAGGATATGCAAAGACTCATATATATTATATCATAATTTTTTGAAGAACCCAATGCACATATATTTCACATATATCTTATTTTATAAATGACATAAGCTCAGTATCTTTGGTATAACTTATTTATACATTTATGTGCGATATATCTATCACTGTTAGATTAGAAAAGTTTTTCAATCGCAATGAGGAATTAATAGTTTTACTGATCCTGTTGTTTTTTTATAGCGAATGCGATCTCCTGCGTAGTTCAACCAAGCACCAATTGCTTGTTGAATTTCATCGATTGTGCCATCTTTACGACAACTGATTAGACATTCTGAAAATAAACATAAATACTGGATCACATTTAATGATTTTGTGAAATTTTCAGCTAAAAATAGGGCTAGTAAATTTTTTAATTCATGAAACGCGTTATGTTGAACGGCATATTTTTTTATTACAAAAAAGATTTTACACCGTGCCGCTTCCGTGGTGGCTCATGTCTATCTGGGATATTACATAGCGTTCTAAATAAAAAAATTTTAAACTTGGAGTTCGAGAAGAAAGGAAATGGGCAAATGAAACAAAATATAAAGGCTGCAAGAATATACGCCCGATAAAGATATGTCGGTATTATTGTTTCTCCGTCTTATATGCATTGGCAGCAGTTTTGTTTCATTCGCACATGAAGTCTTTCTAGGAGAATACATACAAACATACGTACGAGTAATATATTATATAGAAATGACAGAAAATTAGCACAACGCCATAATATATTGTAATCGGACCATATATAGTCCCTATACATAATCAAGCGTATCACACTATCATACGCTGACGCACAGGAGCAGTGACGGCCAACCAACGCAGGCGCAGACGTGATACACCCCGCCGCGTGGCCCCATCATCGTACCCTACGATCCATGGGGTATATAAGCACGATCCCAGCACCCATCAAACTCACTCTTCCTCTCATCCATCGAATTGCTTCATCGCGAACAATTCGGTCCTTCCTGGATCCACCTTAACATGGTGTATCTCGCCAGAATCGCTCTGGGGAGATACGCTATCCGAACTCTACCAAAAATATCCGAACCCGATATCCTTGGTACCCACACCTCAAAGTTCCTTTCAGGTGTTTAGTTCAAAACTCGCCTTGGAGTCTCTCGACTATACTGAATCGCTCCAGTACTAGCCGATTGGTCCTCGGCCATAGGGAAAACATTATAAATCGCCTTGAAGTCTCTTGACTATACTGAATCGCTCCAGTACTAGTCGATTGGTCTTCGCCATAGGGAAAATATTATAAATCGCGTTGAAGTCTCTCAACTGTACTGGATCACTCCAGTACTAGCCGATTGGTCTTCGGCCATAGGGAACACAATAAAAAAACCTAACCTGTTGAAAATTATCCTCCTAGCATACACGATTTATGCATGAATCCTTTTCATGGATAAATCGTTGAGCTACGACGACTAATTCATCGACCCACTTAAAACGTCATCGAATAAACATCTAAAACAAACCTTCCTTATCACCTCTTGCTTATCTCATAATTGGAATCTTAAAGGTAACAAGCCGACCAACTGTGTGAATTTAAACTCATTTCTAGTAAAGTCTAAATTCCACTCTCCGAGCCTTCTGCTCGCTTGACATCTCCATCCCCCCATCTTGCTTACCGCGTAATTGGGACCTTGAAGGTAAAAAGCCGACCAAACTACGTGAACTTAAAATCCTTTCTATTGACACCTAATTCTACTCTCCATTGAGCCTTTTGCTCGCATAAAAGCTTCGGCAAAATTCCCACTCCCCCAACTCATACCACCCATTCCTACACGGAAAAAAATTTTCTGTGAATTCTAGTCATGTTTCCATCATGTTTTACAGTTTTGTTAATAGAGAATGCCTCTCGGGAGGAAAACTTCGGAAATTCTTTAGAATTTGAAATAGAATTTGAAAGTGATAGAATGAATTTTTACAGTTTAAAAGTGTAAATAGAGTTTACCACTGTGACAAATTGTACAAATCGTGAAATAAATTATAATATAAAATAGCGCATCTTTTTGGGTTTAATGTTTGAGAAATTGCAATGTGAACTGTAAAAAATAAAAGTTTAGAAGATTTTGAAAAGCGCGGGTCGAATTAGCATAATAAATGTAGTTTATTATCTACAAATTAGCAATTAAATCGATGAACGAATTTAAAACTGCTGTTCCATTATCTTTGAAAATACTGTGAATTTTGCAAAAAAAAAAATCGTCATTGACCGGGATTTGAACCCGCGATCCTCCGCAGTAAACGAATTCAACACTTTCGATCCTTGAATAATGATTAAAAAAAAAAAAATTAAAGATTTGGAGATTTTTTTTTACGAGTGTTTCCGGCTTGGTGGTCCGGACGTTTTTCCGTCGAAATTAATTTTGAGCCTACCTGAGATTTTACCTGAGACCTACCTAACGACCTACCCAACGACCGACACTCTATACCACTACGCCATTGATTTTATGAACGCTTATTGATCCTTATGAATTGCTTGTTTGCGTCGTATTTTCCATACACATTTTAAAACTGTAATTTTTCCATCATTTTCACAGTTGAATTCGACGAAAGCGTGCTACAATTTTTTTTAATTTCAATGTCTGTTTTTCATAGAGAATTTAGTATTTTTTGTTATGTCTTACATTCGTAAAAATACTCTCTCTATACAGTTCATTTTAATGCGTCAGTTTTAAAATTTTTCTTGTACAAATCTATTGGTTTTTCATTTTATCTATAGCAAAATTCATTGCGAGCATTTTCAATTTTTACAGTGTCACTTTTTTGAAGTGGAAATAGTTGTTTTTACAGTTTAAACCAACAAATATGGTTATACAGATAGTGCAGAAGTATATTCCGTACATTACTTTTTGATCAAAACACTGTAAAGAGATTAATTTACTGTGTTAAACTGCATTTTTTCTCTTCATCGTTGTATTTTTTAAATTTCAGTCATTATTTTTTGAAATGTCTTTTTTTCCGTGTACATAAAATCCTGCCCATGATGAAACGCGACTTTGACAGAAGCTAAAACTCTGAGGCAAATCGATTCTCCCCCAAATATAGTAATCTCGACCCCGGTCCAGAACACGAACCCTAAAAAGTTCATAAAATAAATTTTTCGCTTTCCCTACCCCTCACGGAGGTCACGCAAAGTGCGAAAACGTTTCAATATATATATTCTTATCAACGCATTTGTCCTGCAGTGTAGTTTGCAACGGATCACGTGCTAAACATAACCTATTAAATGATGAACATATCATTTATACTTTCAAGTATATTTCAATTTTCAGTTGTTTTACTCGAGTACAATAACTAAAACGATCACCAATTATATCAGTTTAAAGGATATTTACCTGATATAATCGTTGCTTCAACATACAAATGTCGCGATACATTTTATATGGTAACAGAAAATCATAACCTCACTAAAAAGCAACAACTCTCTAACTCATGCATTACATGTTGCGAAAAGATTTAGTGTATTAGTATTATATTACTAATTTAAAAAATTGATTACATATGGACTAATTAGAATAATTTTTCACTTATCCATAAATAATTTGCAATGCACTCAAATAACTGCACTATTTCTGATACTATTATTATATCGTCCTCTCATTTCGAGGTTATACCCAGCCAGACGCGTCCTCGTCTTAGATCGCGTGTACTGTCAATTGCGCTAGTGTGGACATATGAGTTTTAAAAAAGATGACTTTCTGATGTCAAATTTCAGCGAGTTTAAAGATATCTCCTAACAAACCTTTATAAGATATCTTATTTAGGAACTTCTCAAAAATGACATCTTTCGGACTTCTCAAAGTAGACTTCTTCAGTCGGATATCTTGAAGATATCTTTTTTATAATTCTAGAGGTTATCTTTGAAAAGAATTCTTGAGAATAACTTTCTGATTTTCATGCTGTTTGGGCTCCTAAGTGGTGATAGGTTGTTTTTCGACTTACCTTGTTCCAATTTTTTTTACGCCATTTTTCGACCACAATAGTCACTTTTTTAAGTTTACAAAGTCTCCAAGGTATCAATGAGTCCAAAATGAATTGCTACGAGTATTGATTGTTAATTCGAATATAAATAACCAATTCCAAAAATTGCGAAAACATACAAAATTTCTCAAAATAAACATCGTTTTTTGAATAAAATTGAATTCCGTGTTTCCGTATCTTCAATTTTATTCAAAAAACCATGTTTATTTTCAGAAATTTTGTATGTTTTACCAATTTTTGGAATTTCTTATTTATATTCGAATCAACAATCAATACTTGTAGCAATTCATTTTGGACTCATTGATACCTTGGAGACTTTTCAAACTTGAAAAAGTGACTATTGTGGTTGAAAAGTAGCTAAAAAAATATTGGAACTAGGTAGGACGAAAGACGACCTATCATCGTTTAAGGTATGAGTCATGCTTCTAAATAAGCCAAGAAACACGGACATCGCCAATTTTTTGGTTGCCTAACATCATTTTAAACGAAAAACAATATTTTTTACGTGTTAATTAGATGGGAAACCTAAAGCCTCATTGAGTGACCTCTAAACTTCAAGCTACAGCACCCTCCTTGAACGAGGACCTCTTCAATATCATAAACTAAAGTTTTGAGTGGTAGGAGCGAAGAAAAAAAGTCCATTTTCGACACAGCCTAATGTAACCCCTTAAGAATCAGTAACGACGATTAAAACAGTGGGTCATCGGATGTTTAACCCTTTGCTTCACCAAAGTCTCGTATTGTCTCGGTGTGAGGCGACTGGGAGTATAACTAATCAGCGCAGCGCATGCAACGGTATGTGTGTAGTGCGTAAGTGGTAGCGTGTAAACGTACCCCCACTATTCTTCAACACAGGGCCGTCACTATAAACAGATGATGTGTTTTCTTGATGCGCCCATAAATATTTGAAAGTCACGCGTTGTTCGACCCTGCTGCCACCATCCCCACTACCCAGCCTTTACCAAGCGCTACAGAGTGGGGACGCACCGTGAGAAGCAAAGGGTTAAGGAGTGTTAACGAAATATTTAATGATCAAATACACGCGCGTAGTCCGTGAGCGGTCCGACTCTCTTGTTTTATGCATGCCCCGCTCACCGCGCTCTCGGGATTACCCCCCCCCCCCCCCACCCCCCTCCCAGCTGGCCACGCAAGTAATACCTTAAGGGGAAATGATACACCCTGAGAAATTGAGACGTACCAAACGGGTCACCATGAGTGCGAAAGAGATATCTGAATCGGCGGTTTCCCTGTTTTTTCCAAAACGTCACGATGTTGAAATTTGCATCGTTGGAATGCAACGAAAATAGGTTTAAAAAAAATCATTTCCAGTATTGTCTCGAAATCGAAAGTCGTTTAAACTTTCTTTCGATTCTTTTTCGCGACCTGGTGCCTAAATATGCCAGAAAAGCGTCATCAATGCTGGAAATAATTTTTTTTTAATTTAAAAAACCTATTTCCGTTGCATTCCAACGATACAAATTTTAACATCATGAAACGTCTCTCATTTGACAAAAAATAAAAGTTTTATCTTCCAGGCTGATAAAAGACCAAAAAAATGAGGCTCTTTTTCTGCCCGAAATGTAAATGGCTTACGAGAAAATAGGAACATGGATTCCTTACTGACCTAGAACAGCTGTTTCTTGTGTAATTTCACCAAAATGCAACCATCCGAATTAACTGTTGCAACTGGGATATATCCGAGATGTATCTATAAAAAGTTACTGACATTACATATCATTCTAGTAATAATAAAAGAACGTCCACTGACAGCAGCAATTGATGTATAATAAATTTTTTGCAATAGACGTGTTAAAATAAATTTATTACGATAAATGTATTAAAATAAATTTATTACAATAAATGTATTAAAATAAATTTATTACCCAGATAGCTTAAAGACGCGTTTGAAAGACAACCAAAAAACGTCGTAGATTCGACACAGACGTCTTTTTATAATGGTCAAATGGCATCGATACGCATCAAAAAGATGTGAACAAGGTCACGATATCAAAAAGGTGCTATCAGAAATAAGCAACGTTCGTATTTTCTTGGTACTTTTACGTATGATTTTTCTCGGATAAGATTCGAGAATGTTCGTTGACAGGAATTCACGGAAAGTTACTAGCACTTTCAGCGAAAGTTTTTGCTGCTTGAAGTTCATCCATCCGAACGGGTGAGGTGTAGGTGTCGGAAATATCAATGGAACCAAACGACAGTATCACGAAAAAAGGTTTTTTTATCTCACCAAGTTATCCAAAACACTGGTATAAAATTGGGAAAATCTTGACGCAGCAATGTCATTCCGGTTAAAGACGTTCAAAAACATTGCATGCACCGGCAAGTTCATACGGGAACTACTCCCAGTAGCCTGATCATCAATCATTTGTTTATCTTATTGCTCCAAATACATCCAAGCCGAACACGATTTCGAACGAATATCTCTGAAATACAATATGTCAAACGGAATATTATATCGGCGGTAAAGAGTAGTTGGTGTCAGTCGATAATTTAGAAACCTCTCTTCATTATTGGTGGTACAAACCACCGATAGATGGTGCTGCGTTGTCAATGCTGCTGCTATTAATTTTTAGCGCTAGGGTTCCGGTGCCGTTGCAAGGTAGTCAAATCAGAGTGTGATTATGAAATAAAGTTAAATATTTAGAAAATGTGAAAAACAGTTAATTATTGCATTTTATGAGTATTTAATTTTTTTACTGCAAAATATATGGTGGCACTTTGTTGGGAAAATATCATGTTGAATGCTTGCGCTCAAATCACCCACGGCAGCACCTCTCGGTCAGCGCTCCTCGCGCGCTCTCTCTCGGGATTTTCCGGCGACTCGATCGAAGAGAAGCCGGCATTTCATCATTCTTCGCTCAACCACCGTGGCTAATGAGCACGTGGTTTTTAATCAATTCGTAATCCGGCAACTCTCGATCTCTATTCTCGGCATCGGTAATCTCATTAGTTTGTATTCGTTTAAACCAATTGAGCTTTCTCGGAACCAATCTTTATTTTCGCGGATTTTAGCTCGCATCGCGGAACATCGCGGCATTCTCATGATATCGATCTCGAGGAGATTCGATACGGCCAACCTCAATTTATACGTTTCTAAGCGGTGATTCTCGCGTTCGGTACTAACTCATCTCCGGTCAGACTCTCGGGCCTCGTCCTTAGTTTCTCGGTAACGACCAGAATATCTCTAATCTCGGTGATTCTCTCGGCTTCAACGGCAAGCTTTAGCGATACAAAAAGCCGGCATCGTGTTCGAGTGGTCGGCCATCTTGAACTGTCTCTTGGCATAGCGCTCACGGTGTTATTCTCGCATTATAATACCCTGTATTCTCGTTGGTAATTCGCTTAGTAATAAAGAATATCTCTCAACGTCCCTTCGGGGCCTATTATATTCGGGTTTCTCAAGTGTGTTTCATTTTCGGCGTTCCTCACCTCGATCCCCCCTCCCGCCTCCAGATATCTCACCGGAGTTTTTACATTGTTTGGTCCTTCGAGCCGGATCTGGTTGGGGGTAGGTGCGAAAATTTCTCGCGAGTGCATCGATTGTGCTCGTGATCAGGACACGGACTCGGAAAATACGCATATCTCGCAATTGGCGACACGCGTAAGTGCAGGTGTACTCGGGTGTTCTCCCGTGCGCTCTCGCTCTCTCCTTCGGTGGGCATAGGTCCGCTCTTCAGTGTCCGCTTATGTGCGTGCTGCTCACTGACTCTGGCGTAGTGTATAGTGCGCTCTCCTCACTCTCACGGTGACCATCGATCGTTCGGATAGATCTCGGTGCCCGCCAACTTGGTCGTGACTCTCTACGCTCTTGCTCACGGTTCGCGACAGTGCGCGCGCTCGCTAATCGTCGGGTGACATCGGGTCTCTCGCCGGCTCTCGTTGAACGGTCGCGTGTATCTCGGTGAGTGCCATTTTGAATCGCGCGCTTTCTCTCTCTTTCTCACTAGTGATCGCGTCTCTCACCATTGGCACGGACTCTCGTGCTCGGCTGACCGAGGCACTATACTCGCGCTCTCTTGGTTGAACTCTCGGGCTACTCGTGTGCCTCTCGACAATAGTGCCGCGAAGTGACGTTCGACTCAGTGCTGAATCGCGCGCTTTCTCTCTCTCTCCCTCACTCTCTCACCAGTTATTGCGTCTCACCATCGGTCCGAACTCTCGCGCTCAGCTGATCGAGGCACTATATTCACGCGCTCTCAGCTTAAATTCTCTCTCCATCGGGACGGACTCTCGCGCTCAGCTGATCGGCGATTCTCATCGCGCTCTCTCGCTCTCTTAAGTTTCCCTCGAGCAATCGGACAGCTCTTAGTGTACGCCATCTTGACTCAAGTGTTTTCTTACTCTTGCTCTTCGGTTCATTTCTCGCGAGCGTGCCTCTCAGATTTTCGCCCTCAGCTGTCTCGGACTCGTGATCTCAACTGATCGACGGCTGAGGCTCATTCTCGCGATGCACTCTTCAATTCGGTGGTAACTCACGTCTACCTCTCAGACTCTCACTCTCTTGGTTCGGTTCAGCGGGTTCTCGTGTGTTACTCGAAGATCATCGTCTTGAAGTGACTTTGTGCTCGGTTTTCAGACTTATTCGCTCGATTTGTCGTTCGTGTGGCTTGCGACAAATGCTCAATTCAGTTGTGCTCGACTAGTGCTCGAGTCATCGTTCGTGTGTTTTGCGACGAATTCTCAATTCGGTTGTGCTCGATTCAGGAGTGCTTCATTCGTTCGGTCTCGTGTGCCTCTCTAACACTCACTCCCGGACAGACTCTTGTGCTCAGCTGTCTCGGTCTCGTGGGTCCAGCTGATCGACAGTGTGGGCTCGGATTTGATCTCGCGGTTCGGTTTTTCGTGCGTTCTTCGACGATTTGTCAATTCAGTGTGAACTCGGGCGCATTTTCTTGACTTTCGCTCTCTCAGCTCGTCTTCGGGTGGTTCTCGGAGATTCTCGACTCGAAGTGAATTCGGAAGAGGTTCTCGGACTCGCTCTCTCGGTTCGTGCCTCGCGTGTTACTCGACGAATTCTCAAACTATCGTGCTCGATTCAGCCGGTTCATCGTTTGTGCATTTTTCGATGAATCCTCAAATTAGTCGTACTCGAGTCGATTGTGCCCGGTTCGCAGACTCACTATATTCTGTTCAGTGTTTGTGCGTATTTCGCCAACTCTCTGTTCGGTTCTAACTCACGCGTGTTTCTCAGACACTCGCTCTCTTGGTCGGTAGTGCTCTCGCGTTGCTCGATCGTGCGCGCCATCTTGAATCTCTTTCTCTCGGTTCGTGCCTCGCGTGTTACTCGACGATTCTTGTCACGAAGTGACTTCGTGCTCGGTTCTCAAATTCACTCGTTTGGTTCGGGTTACGTGAGTTTCTCGAGGGTTCTTGGTTCGGTGTGAACTCACGTGTGTTCCCATTCTCACTCTTTCGGGTCGTCTCTCGGGTGTGCAGCTCTTAGACTTTTGCACTCAGCTGTCTCGGACTCGTGATCTCAGCTGATCGACGGCTGAGGCTCATTCTTGCGGTGTACTTTTCGATGCGGTGACTCATTCGCTCGATTCGTCGTTCGTGTATTTTGCGACGAACACTCCATTCGGTTGTGCTCGATTTGTACTCTATCCATCGCTCGTGTATTCTGCGACCAATTCTCAATTCAGTTGTACTCGAGTTGTGCTCGATTCGTCGTTCGGGTGTTTTTCGACGAACTCTCGATTCGGTTGTGCTCGATTCGTTCGTGCTATTATTCGGCCGGCCTCGTGTGCCTCTCTAATACCCTCACTCCCGGATAGACTCTCGCGCTCAGGTGTTTCGGGCTCGTGTGCTCACCTGATCGTCAGGTGAGGCTCAGCTGCTAGTGTTTTCGCGATTCGGTGGTAACTCTCGCGTGTCTGCTCAGACTCTCACTTTTTCGGTTCAAGTTTCGTGGGTAGCTCGTAGACTCACGATTCGGTTCGAACTCGCGTGTGGTCCTCAGACTCATTCTCCTGGTTTGATTCTCGTGCTCGCGGCTATTTCGGACTCTCGGCTCATAATCTTGTACGTGCTCGGTGGTGCTCGCGCGTCCTCTCTCTCTGTCTCTCGCCAATGCTTATCGATCGGTCGCGAGTATCACTGTGGGCGTAATCTGTGTTCGAGTGCCTCATCTCTACCTCCGGTGTGCTCTCGCTCTCGGCTGTCATGGATCCACGATCACAGCTTATGGACAGTTGGTGCTGCTTATCGCGCCAATTCACTTGACTCGTGAACAAAACGGTTATATCTACGGCCATCTCTCTCGTTGGTGCACCTCTCGGCATGGGAATGATTCTCTACACCGGATTGGATCTTTCTTTCACCGCGGCGTAGCTGATACAGCAGCTAATCCGAGGCTCTCCGGCTCCTTTTGGCCACTCTCTCTCGGTCAGCTCTCAACATGGCGGGGTTTCGCGGAAAACTCGCCCCCCATCGTGTACGGTTCTCGCCATGGTCATCTATCACTGCAGTTCCCTTCTTCACCTCAACATGATCATCAACCTGGGATCGGAGCTTACGTCCACCTCGGAGCTGCTGATACAGCAGCTGCTCCGAAGGTCGTTGGTGGTTTTCGGGCTCTCCCCCTCGCGGTCGTACCTCACCATGGCGACGTTTCGCGTGAAACTCGCCCTACAGACGAGACGGATCTATCAACATTCATCTCTCTCTTCGGCTCATCTCTTGAATCGAGGGTGCTCGTTGATCCCGGATTGTCACTCACGTTCACCTTGGATCAGCTGATACAGCAGCTACGGGTTTCTCGGCGGTGCTCTCCAATCCGCATCATGGGTGTCGGTCATCCCCCGGCGGAACCACTCGAAGAGTGGTCGCACTCATCCTCCGACCGACTCACTCGGAGCGCACGCTTACCACCGCTCACATCTTGGCTTGTTTCATGACTACTCAGTCCTTGTTCACCTCGGATCTGATCTCGTTCGCTCATCTTTTATGGGTGCGGCTCGTGAATCCGGACTCTCTCACTCTAGGATTGCTCTATCTCCTCATCGTGGTAGACTCGGATGGTCAACTCATCGGATCAGAGAATATTAAGGAGTCCGAGTCGGAGCCGATTTCCCAACGGACAACATTCGAATGGATTCGTTTCAGCTCAGTTTCGGATGCGGTTCCGAGGACTACTCATTCTCACCATGTGGCGGTCAATCGTAATCTCAGTGGTTCCCCGGAACTACTCACTGCGCTCTGGATTCAGAACGCAATTGACTCAACGGTCGGCTCGCAGTCCTTCGTGGACGAAGCGGTCTGCGAAGTTCATTTCCCGGTTACTCACTCTCACAACAGCTATGGGCTGTCCATTGTTCGGTCATCGGTGAAGCTCTCGGGGAGGCAACCCATTGACTCACGCCTCTCTGCTCAATGGGGTCTCGGTTGAACAGTTCGGTGCCCCTCTCAGGCCCTTCCGGCCACGGAGCTCTACACCACGGTCATCCGGCGGGATGTGCAACTTGATCACCTGCAGCGCCTCTCCTTGAATACGCCAGAACTGTCTCTGGTGCATTATCTCCTTCGTCACGACGTACTCACGGACGACTCTCTCACCAACAAGCTCAGGGTCGTCCTCAAAGGCTCCAGCGCGACCAGCGTTGGGATCTGTATCAACACTGTTCTGCACACGGGTGCTCACATGCAACTCGACATTTCTGAAATGTTACTCTGGGTTCGGCAGCAATGGTATCTCTTCTCGTCGGACATCACGACGAGGTTCCGAAAAGTTCGGGCTAATCACGAGGACTGGAACCTCCAGTGGATGCTCTCGGCCGACGGTCACCTCAATGCGGTTCCATTTCTTCTCATCACGGTGACCGACAGATTCCGGTCAACTCCATTGCTTTCAGGACGGGTACGGCTCCAACTCGTCGTCAACGAATGCGAAAAATTTCCTCTTGCAGTTCTCCTACACATCAATGGACGTTATGCGGACAATATATACGGTGGAGCGGATACACTGGTTCAACTCATTGTTGTCTCGACAACTCTCGTGGGAGTTCGCATGGCGGGCGGCCTCCTGTTCCGAAAATGGTACACAACTCATCCGGGCTTACGCTCTCACGTCACGGCAGATAGGGCTCTCTCGGAAAACCACTCATTAGCGGATTTTCAGGACGAAATTCGCGGATTCTCGGACGAGTCTCAACTGGCAATGGCTTCGGTCCTGTACGTCAGAGTCATCACCAACGGCGGCGCTCCCCCGGTCACCCTCTTCTGCTCCAAGGCGAGGGTAGCTCCTCTCAAGCGGCTCACAATTCCTCGGTTGGAATTATCGGTAGCGGTCCTCCTGACTCGGCTCGTTCCCTATGTTCAACATACAATTGGACTGGAGAACGTACCGAAAGCGAAATGGCGATTCGTGTCTGGGAACGAAAACCCCGCGAATGGTGCTTCTCATGGCCTCACTGCGGTACAACTCACGGTTCATCCTCGCTGGTGGACCGAACCACTATGGGGAGCTCAATCGGCGGACCACGGGCCAGCCATCGCGCCGTGTTCTGATTCTCCGGTTGCACTCGAGAAACAATTCGACGTATTGCTCCGTCCCTCCACTCCGGTCTTGATACTCACTGGGATCACTTCTCATGCTATTCAACTCTGAAGAAGAGCCTCCACGTCACAAATCTCTGGTTTCAGGCAATTAGGATTCTCAAGGGTGGCTCATGGGGCAACCTCATCTCAACAATCACCGTCGTTGACCTGAAATAGGCACGAGCTCACTGGATTCGGACATTTCAATCGGTATGGTTCTCCTTGAACTTACACACCCTCTCAAACGGCATTTCTCTATCAAGAAATCACCTCCTGGGTAAACTCACTCCTTATCTCGATCGCCATGGCACCCTTCGAAACGGCGGGCGGCAATCTCAATCGGATCTTGATCCTGAGGGCAAGCACCCGGTTATTCTGCCTCGGGACTCTCCGGTTACCCGTCTCATCATCGCGGATACTCATCGCTGGACTGCTCTCGGCGACACTCCACTCACGTGGGTGGAATTGCAGCGGCTATTCACAGCGAACTCACGGGAATTCGGAGAACTCGGTCAAATCTTGGCCAACGATGGGACGACGTGGTCATGCGGCCCTCCAGCGTCGCCACAGTTTGGTGGGAAGTCGGAAGCGGCCGTCAAATCGGTCAACCATCATCTTTGGCGGACTATTAAAGATATATTGCTCACCTTCGGCACGGGACCAACCTCAACGGAAGTGACGACTCTGTCGTCACGACGGGCGGGATGTTGGGAAAATATCATGTTGAATCCTCGCGCTCCAAATCACCCACGGCAGCACCTCTTGGTCAGCGCTCCTCGCGCGCTCTCTCTCGGGATTTTCCGGCGACTCGATCGAAGGGAAGCCGGCATTTTATCATTCTTCGCTCAACCACCGTGGCTAATGAGCACGTGGTTTTTAATTAATTCGTAATCCGGCAACTCTCGATCTCTATTCTCGGCATCGGTAATCTCATTAGTTTGTATTCGTTCAAACCAATTGAGCTTTCTCGGAACCAATCTTTATTTTCGCGGATTTTGGCTCGCGTCGCGGAACATCGCGGCATTCTCATGATATCGATCTCGAGGAGATTCGATACGGGCAACCTCAATTTATACGTTTCTAAGCGGTGATTCTCGCGTTCGGTACTAACTCGTCTCTGGTCAGACTCTCAGGCCTCATCCTTAATTTCTCGGTAACGACCAGAATATCTCTAATCTCGGTGATTCTCTCGGCTTCAACGGCAAGTTTTAGCGATACAAAAAGCCGGCATCATGTTCGAGTGGTCGGCCATCTTGAACTGTCTCTTGGCATAGCGCTCACGGTGTTATTCTCGCATTATAATACCCTGTATTCTCGTTGGTAATTCGCTTAGTAATAAAGAATATCTCTCAACGTCCCTTCGGGGCCTATTATATTCGGGTTTCTCAAGTGTGTTTCATTTTCGGCGTTCCTCACCTCGATCCCTCCTCCCACCACCAGATATCTCACCGGAGTTTTTATGTCACCCAGTTCCATGTACAGATCGACACCCTGGTTAAGTATATATTATCGAAATAATATAGTCAATGCAAACAATTTTTGTAATGTTTCATTGATCATGAAACTGGAAAATGACCGGGAATTTTTTAAATCAGACAAAGAAAACATTGAAAAATCAGGAAATGACCGCGAATTTTAAATCATCCTATAAATCGACAATCTGCTAACGAATTGACCCAGATTAGGAATTAACAATAAATAATAATACATATTACGAGAGAATACGTGAAACGACGACGGGCAAATTCATCAGCGCCACTGATGAATTTTATAGAATGCGCATGCGCGAATGCGGTAATACAGTCTTAGGTAAAACGGCTACGGGGATTATTATGAAACCGTCCCTATCTTCGCGGCATCACAGTGCTGTTGCGCGTGAAAACAATACCGAACACCGTGACAACAGCGATGGGAGGTGTGAGAGTCTCAATTGTTTCTCACAGTTCTGATCACTGTGAAACACGCGCGTGGTCCTCCTTATAACATACATTTCACTCGGTTGCGGCCATTTTGAAGCTGTTTTTTCATCTCTCGCTTGTCCCATGCGCATCAGCAACGTGAGTCACAATGACTATCGCCGTTTTGGTCTCTCTGTGTAGAAGCATTGAAATTATAAAATTCACGTGTGAAATATTGAAAATGTTAACAGGACAGGATGGTGTAGAAAAATTATAATATTTATGTAATCAATTTACTTAGTGGACCTTAGCTAACAATTACATTTCTCAAGATCCATGTATAGTTTAAAAATAAAAATTTTTATATGGACTTGTGAGACTATGCAAGTGAAAGTGTTATTCAATTGTTAATTAACAATTGAGTTTAAAATAACTGCAGACAATTAAAGTTCGACAATTGATAGCTCGAATCTTCATATTCTGAATACGACAAGATGATGCATACAAAAAAATTTAATATTCATATAATTAGATTATCCGTTTCACGTTAGTTAACAAATATATTTCTCGAGAACCACGTGTGGTTTCAACATCAAAATTTTTATATAGGCTTGTAAGACTGAACAAGGCGATTCATTTACCTGTTAATCATTAATTGATTTTCATAATAATTACGTGGGCAGTTTAAATAGGATAATAAGTGCATGCGGTATCTTCAATCTTGAAAGTGTTAACAGGATAGGATGATAGATAACAAATTTAATATTCATACAATTAATTTACTCTTTGTACCCTAATTAACAATTATATTTTTCAAGAACCATGTCTAGATTCAGCATGGAAATTGTTATACAGGCTTGTAAAAGACGGTCAATAAGGCGATACTAAGTGAAAATTTAATTTAACTGTTAATAAGCCATTGACTTCAACAATAATTATATAACAGCAAGATTCTGTTTTGAAATTATAAATATGAAAGTCAATTGTTAATCAACAATTGAGTTACAATTAATCGAAAAATCACATTTTTGTCGTTAAAATCGTTTTTTTTGCTTGATATGTTAATTGATTATTGAACTGGATCGATTCATACAGTATAGTAATTCAATTATCTGAAATTTAAAAATATACATATGCATACTACCTATATATACAGTATCTAATATGTGAAAATAAACATGTTCACCTGCATTTATTTCTTAATACATTTCTGATAAACCATATCAATTTATCAATTACACCTCATACGTCGGATATCAATCACTGCGTAACACCATTTTTCAACTGAATATATGTATATGTATATATAATATATATTCATTTATACATTACGGTATAATTCAATGTCGTATTACTTTAACGCGTGTACATCGATCGAAACGTGTTAAATGCTCCTATATGGATTAAGTGTGTTAAGCGCAAAATGTGTAATTTACCAATAAATGTGTTATTTTAACACGAATCATAAAGTGTGTGAAAGTATAATGCGGACCGTGCGTGTAAAGTTACACAGAAAATGCGTGTAAAAGTAGCATAACACGCATATGTGTGTTGCTTTAACACACATTATGCCATTTACACGTGCTATTTAAAAAATTACACATCTTCTGCGTGTAACATAACACACTTGGATTTGCAGTGTGTTCATATCAAGTTATGGATGATCATACCAAGTCGTGTATGATCATGCAAAATCATCTATACATGCTCAAAAACGGATGAATCTATATTTGTAAAAATAATTTTTTTTTCCCAGATTTTGATGGACTTCATGAGAAACATTTTATTTGGGGTCGGATTTTGAAAATGAAAGAGTGAATTCATCCGCTTTTGATTGTGAAATGGATATATGATCATATATGATCATATATAATATGTTTTATATAATCCTAAACGATTATATATATTGTTATGCTGTATGGTCCATAAATATAAATTTATATACGATCCACATGTTCATCTATAATATATATGGTCATATATAATCAAACATGAATGTATGTATGACTATAATGGTCATATATAATCATACATAAATTTTTGTACAATCATATATAATCCGGTACGACGTTATATATGATTATACATAAATCAGCTATGAACCAGATATGTTCATATCTTAACATATCGGAACATATCTGGTTCATGCCTGACTCATATACACACATTTTTTCCCGGGGGCGCTCAAAACGAATCTGAAATTAGATTTTCGAAATGCTGTATTCCAAGATGTCGGATTCGAAATGACGGCTGACGACATTTTGCATTTCGCCTTTTTGCAGTGGTCAGCCGTCATTTCAAATCCGAAATCTTGGAATACAGCATTTCGAAAATCTAATTTCAGATTCCTTTTGAGCACCACCAAAAAACCCTGTATACGAAGTTTGACGAACTCACAACTGAAAATGCAAAAAAATTGTGGGCCGCCATATTGAATCCGCCATCTTGGATGAGTAATTTTGGAAATCTAACGTCAGATTCGTTATCAGCGCCCTCAAAAATCCCGTATACGAAGTTTGACGAACTCACAACTGAGAATGCAAAAAATTGTGGGCCACCATATTGAATCCGCCACCTTGGATAAGGAATTTTGAAAATCTAATGACATATTCGTTATCAGCAACCTCAAAAACCCCTGTGTACGAAGTTTCACGGAAATTTGTCAAATAAAAAAATGTATGCTTCGAAGGGTTAAGGATTACCTACCTACGTATCTGCCTACCTAATGAACTAACTCACCCGGCACAATATATTTCAGAAATATGTCAGAAATAACTGATCGTTTTAGATTCATAACATAACTTACAAATATTTCTAAGATGTATCTGAAAAATGTCAATTGCAATATAAAACTTTCGATATTTCTGAAGTGTATCTGGAACATGACGAATGCAATACGACATTTTTATTATTTCGGAAATATTTCTAGTATACGCAAGTTGTAACATAACGTCTCTGATATTTCTGAAATGTTTCCGAAATATGTCAATGCAATATAATATTTTGAATATTTTGGACACATTTCTAAAATATGCAATTTGCAATATAACGTTTTTGATATTTCTGAAATTTTTCCGAAATATGTCAATGCAAAATAACATTTTCGATATTTTGAAAACATTTCTGAAATATGTAATTTGCCATCTACCGTTTGTGATATTTCTGCAATGTTTTCGAAATATATCAATTGCCATATAACATTTTTTATTTTTTGTAAATACTTCTGACATATACAATTTGCTATATAGAATATTTTCTATATATCAAATGTTTTCTGTATGTGACAATTTTTTGCTCTCTTTGACAATTTCACTTTTTAAGACCTATTTACCTATATCACTTTTCATTTCTACTCGGACATTATTCCTCCATCCTCCGTGTTCTACAGCTGCAGCCACTTCACCTCCCCTTGGCCCTGTATCGCATTCGCCATGGACGGGGGTAAACTGCAGAAAACCCTCCGTCGATAAAGGTCGGCACCTACCTGGTGTCCCCCTGGTGCCCACGTGAGTAAACTCAAGCACGGTCTCCCGAGGCGCTCTAGGCAGGTTCTTCCTTTGCTGCGATACAGTGGGTAAGTCAGTGCCCGGCTAAGCGGCCACCTTCTAAGCGATAAGAAC
The DNA here is from genome assembly GCA_963564615.1 of Rhorus exstirpatorius. Lineage (NCBI taxonomy): Eukaryota > Metazoa > Arthropoda > Insecta > Hymenoptera > Ichneumonidae > Rhorus > Rhorus exstirpatorius. The sequence goes on from OY751313.1 coordinate 29,139,644, forward strand.
CGCTTCGGGAGTCTTCCTGAGCCGTACACCGACCACCCACCCATCACAGAGAGGTTTTTGGCCATTCGTTTTATTACAGTAAGGTTCGAATCAACCAGAATTGACGAAAAACACATAGAAAATTTTTTCATTGGCGTCGGCTGTGGGACTCGAAACTGGGTCCGCTGCGTGTGAACCCGGAGCCTCACCCACTGAGCCACTGCGCCCCTGAAGTTTGTGCCACTATTTTTATCGTGCTTGACTGAAAATGTACCCCTTTTTAACTTTTTATCTAACTCGTTTTTTACTCTTACTCTATTAGCTCTCACAGTACCTGTCACTCTCAAACTACGATTTTTCAGATGAACCAGAAGGTCAGGGTTAGTAAAAAATTTATTAAAGTCTAAATGATACTATTTTCTTTTTCTTGGAACAACCGATGTAAGCAGTTTTTGGACCATCTGCATAACGGCACGACTGCCTAGAGCACATTTTTTCAATTTAATTTCTATATTCGAGGAATAAATTTTTATACCCGTGACACAGTAAATATCGCAGTCAAATAAAAATCCATTTGCACTGGAAATGCCCCACATTTTTATTCAACAACGCTGTAGCTTATTGGCCATAAACTGTTGCAGAATCGTTTTTCCATTGAATTTCACCATGATCTTATCAATAAACAAAGCTGTGGAGAAAAAACCAAACTGCAGTATATTTTTTTCTGAAAATATCAAAATCTTTCCTCACACTCCGAGCTCTGTCATCAGCATTTCTACACGGCGTTTTCGAAAATTTTATTTTTGATATTGTTACGTCCTGGGCGAGGATTAATACGTCTTGCCCGTGATGTACGATTTACAGTCACAAGGAAACCTCTTGTTTCGGCCGGAATGCGCCGGTCGGGGATAGAGGCTTGCGGTAATGGGATTGGTAAAATATCGTTCACTTACTTTTTGGGCGTAGCGGGTTATTATTCCAATGTAATAACTTCCTCGGGGTCGCTGGAATCTGTGCTGTCGGAATCCGCGCCTATCGTCGATACGTCACTGATACTATCTCCGCGGGGCCGGTGAACGGGTCCCGGGAGAATGGGTTCGGGGAGAACGTACGGAGCCGTCCCCTCAGGAACTCGGAATATTGTGGCTACCCCCACAGGGCGCTCCTTAACACTCGGTAATCCGAAAGGGACTATCGGTCGTGTTGAAGGGCCTGCTAAGGGTTGGGCCACAACTTTTGCCACTGTTTCGGCAACCCGTACTTTGCTGTTTACTAGAGACGGTGTGTTTCTCCCCTTTACTAAGTGGAGCTCGCCACGAGCGAGACGTTTCAACTTTTCCCCCTTGCCACTGCGGCGTCTACCCATGTAAATCTAAATGACAAAATTTACGATCCCTCTTTGAGTGAGTCCTAACTCTCGGGCAGAATTCTCATACGGTAGGGTTGAAACCTCCACCACAGTGCGTGCGTCTAGCGCACGGAGTTGTGGTTGGCTGGTTAGAGTACAGAGCGTGCGTCTGGCGCACGGGACTGTACTCGGAGGGAGGAATAAGTAATTACTTAAGCACGTGCGTCTAGCGCACAGTGCTGTAGTCAGAGAAGGTGAGAAAAGTAACTGCTTAAGTACGTGCGTCTAGCGCACAGTACTGTAGTCAGAGATTTTAATTACTTAAGCACGTGCGTCGAGCGCACAGTACTGTACTACTTAAGAACGTGCGTCTAGCGCACAGTACTGTAGTCAGAGATTTTAATTACTTAAGCACGTGCGTCGAGCGCACAGTACTGTACCACTTAAGAACGTGCGTCTAGCGCACAGTACTGTAGTCAGAGAAGGTGAGAAAATTAAGTGAAGTAACTGCGTGAGCACGTGCGTCGGGCGCACGGTGCTGCAGTTATGAAAAGGTGTTGGGAACACGTGAATTTCTATGGGAGTTCTGCTCGAGAATATTGACAGCTCGAAGTTCGGTTTTGTTCAATTTCCCCCCTTTCTCTATTTAATGTCGCTTGGTGGCAAATGAAACGTGAATGCGTTTTATATTTTTTCTTTTAGATTTTCGATTATTTATTTATTTTCGATGTTTTTCTTACACTGGTTTTGCCAGGGCTACCGTGCTACCGATTTTTATGGTTTAAAAAGTACAATATGTTTTACTTAGAGAAAACTGAATATTTCGCGACGGCTATAATGCTCGAGTGATCTCGGGGGACCAGGCTCGAAGTTCAACTGACTGTCCTTAGCTAATTACTGGTCATTATATAGGCCCTTATTCTATTGTCGCGTAAGGTGGGAGATGTCAGCGCGTGAGGGAAGAGTTTCTCTCACACCTCGACATTTTGCTGACGATAATTTCCAGACGCTTTTCCAATTATGGCGGCTGGTGATATGAAAAATCAGCGTCGAGACATCGATATTCTCCAGACGGAATTCTGACTATTGTCAGCACCGGGACATCGATACTCTCGACGCGCAACTTTTTGTTTATGTTGAGGCTCGTCCCTAGGCGATAAGCGCGGCCATTTTGTGCGAGCCAGCGAGACGCTGATTCTCACCGGCTTCCAACATCTGTGGGAGCTTGGTGATAATGCGCGACATACGCCGGTTCGTCACCCACGCGCCTTCTCCCCGCGACGAGCTTCGTTCGTTAAAGGCTGAAATTTCGTGTTAGGTGTGTTGCATGTTCGCAGGCATACTTCGCGCTTGGCGGGTTGCATGCCTGCAGGCATGCCTCACGCGTAGCGGGTGGCATGCTCGCAGGCATACTTCGTGCTTGGCGGGAGAACTCCGGCAATGAGGGTCATGAGGTTTCTCGGGAATTCATCATTTTTTTTTCCTCTATCCTGCCAAATATAATGATGGTCTGGCTTCAACTTTGATTGGTCTTCTTCATAATTGTACGATTAATCTAACTTCTCTTAAGCGAAGTGCGATTGTGATTATGCTAGTCGTCTTGTCCGAAGAGATCAATAGGTAGTAACGACAGTTGCTCAATCCACCACAGACCTTGAAATATTTTAAGGCAGTATTCTACTTTACAACTTTGAAAAAAAAAATTTTTTTTTTTTACATTTTTCGAAAGTGAATATATTCAAGAATGTTAGCTCAAAATTTTAGAAAGATTCAAGCAGTCTAACAGTCTAAGTTGTCTAACAGTCTAACAGTATAAGCAGTCTAACAGTCTAGCAGTCTAAGTTTTTCTCGAAACAACGTTTTCAAGTATCGTGGTCGTGAAAACTCAAAAACTATTGGACCGATCCTTATGAAATTTTAAACACATATTCTATATGTTTGTATCAACCGACCGAACTACAATCAACTTAAAATTTTGATTCTAACTATATTTTTATTGCAAAAAAAGACGCAAAAAAAACGCAATTTTTTTTTTCTTTCGTATTTTAGCCGCCATTTTGTTGATTTTGCACATACATAAAATATTCTAGTTAGATTGGTTCCTAGAGTCATACTGAACATGAAACTATCTGATTTCTTTGTTTCAGACCATCCGTCGGCAAGATTTTACGACCACGGAAACGTTACCTACTTTTTGAGGTATTGGCTTTGACCATACTTTACATGTATAAAAAATGTATAAAATAAATTTAAAAAAAATTTTTTTTGTACTTCAAGAGTGTATTTATTAAGCATTTCAAACCCTACATCTATATCTTCAATAGTATTCTCTGAAACAATTCACAAAAATAGCGTTTTTTTCAAAGTTGTAAAGTAGAATACTGCCTTAAAACAATCGCACTTTTACCCCTAGGCGCAGGGCTGATCCCTCGCAACTCCATTACTTTTTAAAGCCGGCAAATTTCATGGCCAATAGATCAAAGAGGGTTGGAAATAACAGAGGGTAGGTTTGGTCTATTCGGACAAGTCAACTAGCATAATCACGATCGAACTTCACTTAAGGTAAGTTCGTTTGATCGTACAATTATGCTGCGTGTTGTTGTCCTCTAGATCAATAGGTAGTTGTTCAAAGATAAATGCAATTTATATTTGGTAGGTGCATATAATTTTTACACCGTAGCCCTTACTATTAAAACAATTTTTTAACACTTTTTTTTTCTACCAACCTTTAAGACATTTAGAACATATTTAATAAACTCAATTGATAATAGCTCAAGTTATGCTAGCATTCTTGATGACAGGTCGGTTGTAAAAGCGAGCAGATGCGCTCGATTTCAACGTCCAGGCTGCAGCTTTACGAATCGCCTCGATATCCACGCCTCTATGGTATGCTGCTGACGTAGCAGCGTGTTTTGTACTATGTGATCCAAAAGTGGTAACATCGATGCCACTTTCGATCATAACCCTTTCCAACCATCTACTGATCGTTTGTTTCGATGTGACTCGATGCGGTTTTTTGAACGTTAACAATAAAAAGTCCTCGTTCTGAGGCCGTACTGGTTCCGAGCGCTTGATATAATGACCCAACACTAGTGCCACACACAATTTCGGTTGTTTATTAAAAACCGTCTGTTCTGATAACGGCTGATTTCTTCCCGGTCCGAACGTTTTTATACGATCTACTATCTTGATTCTAACTTCTGTTTCCGTTTTATTAATATTGCTTATTCGTATCTTGAAAAGAGTTTGAAATCTTTAGGCCGTGACTAGCGCTAATAACATGACTAGTTTTTTCCCTATTAACTTGAATGACAACGATTCATGAGGCCAAAGTGTTTTCAGATAATCTGATACTCGCCACGATCTCAGATCTCATCGTATTTCGATGACTGGAGACGTAAGCGAGCCGCACCCCAAAAAACCTCTTGATAATAGAATGTTGTTTAATATCTTGCGTAACTATTAGTGCCAGAGCTGATCGGTGCGAGTTCAATGTTCCGTACGTATTTACGTATCGTAAGCAACTAGTCAAAAACTCAAGAACACTTGCGACGGGTGCTTCAAACGGACTGATTTTTATTTCCTCGACATAACCTCCACCATAAATCCAATGGTTACCGTTACTGCTTGATCGTTCCCTCCGACAACGATGCCATCATTACTGATATGGATTCTTGAGGAACACCCTTCAACTCAAACGCTATCCTGATAATTTCTCGGCAACCAGGGAAAGTGACTCCTGCAGCGGATGATGTTGCCTATAATTATCAATTACCAAATAATTTTCAGGCGAGAAGTGAATTGGCTCGGTTACGAGTAATTTTTAAAATAAGGGATACCATCACTGTGTAGGCCAGAAAGGTACGATTGAAACGCCTTCTGCCTTGTCAGTAATTATTTTTCGTATCGTCCTCAAGACAGGGGGGCCTTAGGCCCGCGAAATTTTCAGCCCTTCAATTTTCAAACGAGAACTTTTAAAAATAGTACTTATATTTGAGAAAGATTCGGGTACTGTGAACTTTTACGCCCGTTTCCTCCGACACAGTTTAGACGGCGTTCATTTTTTTATGTATAGTTTGTTGATAGGCTGGGCTTAGAAGGAAGGTATCCCAGGTCGATCTCTCCGATTTTGATCTAACTCGTATATGATAAACAGCGTTCAGGGGTAGTTACCCCGGCCAATATTTTTTTCCGGGAAGATCCAAAAACAACGCAATATTCTTTCGTGTTCATATGCAACATACATTTTTTCAGATTTTTAGACTTGAATTTGACCATTTTTCGCATACACGCAAGATAAACAGCGTTCAGGGGTAGTTATCCCGGCCAATATTTTTTTTCGGGAAGATCCAAAAACAAGGCAATATACTTTCGTGTTTATATGCAATACACTTTTTTCAGATTTTTAGCCTTGAATTTGACCATTTTTCGCGTACAGGCAAGATAAACAGCGTTCAGGGGAAGTTACCCCGGCCAATATTTTTTTCAGGAAGATCCTAAAACAAGTCAATATTATTTCGTGTTATACGCAATATACATTATTTCAGATTTTTGAACTTGAATTTGACGATTTTTCGCATACACTCAAGATAAACAGCATTCAGGGGTAGTTACCCCGGCCAATTTTTTTTTTCGGGAAAATCCAAAAACACGTCAATTTTATTTTGTGTTCATTCGATATATCTTTTTTTCAGATTTTTTTACTTGAATTTGCCCATTTTTGGCAGTAATGTAATAATATTTAGGGGTAGCTCACCCCCTTGTTTTTTTTTTAATCGAGAAAATTACATTTTCCGTTTCTCATGATGAGAAAACTTTTGCAGTTGGATTGGTTAAAAAATATTATGTCCTTGTGGGTGAAACTGCCAAATGGCCCTTTGACCAGAGATGGGCACAACTAGCTACTTTCGAAACTAGCTACGACGAAGCTACACGATACAATTGTAAAGGGTAACGAAAATTTTCTAGTTACTTCGATCCAAATGTAACGACATGCCTCTCGTGGTCGCTACTTTTTGTAGCGAGTAACGAAATTTTTTTCGCTACCCGCTACTTTTGTATCGAGTATCGAAAATTTTTTCGCTACCCGCTACTTTTGTATCGAGTATCGAAATTTTTTTCGCTACCCGCTACTTGTGAATCGAGTATCGAAATTGTTTTCGCTACCCGCTACTTTTGTATCGAGTGTCGAAATTTTTTTCGCTACCCGCTACTTTTGTATCGAGTATCAAAAATTTTTTCGCTACCCGCTACTTTTGTATCGAGTATCGAAATTTTTTTCGCGACCCGCTACAAAAGTAACGAGTAACGAAGTATCGAACCAAATTTCGTCACAATTTTTTTTTTTTTTTTCTGGAATCTAGTTCCTTCAACGTACAGCGATTACAATTACCCATTATTTTGAACACTCAAAAAATTTTCAGAATGATTCTCATTTTTTGGGAGTTCATCTTTTTTTTTATCTTAGTTCCTTAATATTAGGAACATTCAAAATATTTTTACAACGATTATCAATATTTTGGGAGTTCATCATATCTTAAAATTTTTTTTTTTTAAGTAGTTTTTTAAGCGTACCGCGATTGCCCTTACCCATTAGTAGTATATGGACCACTATGGCGAGCCCCACTCCTATCCCCACTCCTATCCCCTCCACTTTCCCCTACGCTGGAGCCTCTTTCCGAGCGTGGTGGGGGTAATGGTGGGGGGAAGAGTTCTGAGGGATCGCCATAGTTGTCCGATTATTATTATTATTATTATTATTAATATTTATTTTGATTATTTTCAATATTCTCTTTCTCTCTTTCTTTCTCTCTCTCTCTCTCTCTCACTCTCTCTCTCTCTCTCTTTCTGGATTATTATTTTTTACTTTCATAATTATTATTATTTTTATTATTATTTTTAATATTTCCACTCTCTCTCCGATTTATGATTATTTTTTACTTATGCTTCTTCCGAGGCTATTAGGCGCATCTCTCTCTCTCTCTCTCTCTCTCTCGCTCCTGTCACTTAGGTTTTTCCTCTCTTTCTCCTTCTCTCGCACACACTTTCTGTTTTTCGCGCACATTTTGTCTCTCTTTCACTATTCTCCCTCGTTATTTCGGTAACTAAAATTTATTCCGAATCCGTGAAAAAAAAATCACCGCACAGTAGAATTGCGAAGGAGTTTAAAAACACTCGTACTAGGACTCCAAAATTTTTTCCGATATTCCTACGAATAAGGTTTTGGGTGATATACAGCAGGAATTATTTTGAAAAACGATAGAATGCAAACCCGCACAGATATATTCATTATACTTATCTCCGTGAGTCCCGTCTTTATGAAATATTTTTATTAGCACGAGCACACACGTTAATCCTGAGGCTACATAAATTATTTGAACGAATAATATTTTAGCCGATCGACATTGCGAGAACGTTTTCCCTATGTTACACGATTAAAAGAACGACGATTACTGAGCTCTACAGATGCTTGGAAGCAAGCTCCACACGCCTTTAGGGATAATATTATGAAGACTTCTCGGCGCGCGCGAAATGCACCGTCAGCACCACGTGCATGTCTCATCGTCGCCCAAGTTTGCTCGAATTCACTCATTTTTTTATTCGTATGGAGAATAATATATTTAATGTATATAATGTGGTCTGAAGATGCAACGCGAGTATACCTACAGATACAATAGGTATACTCTGCGAATATACATTGGTAAGGTAACAAGGTACCGTTCCGTAACGCTCAAGAGTCAATAACTATGGGCATGCTCACGCGGTATCGTTCAGCAGCAGCAATTCTTTTACATATAGGGCAAAGAATGAATTAAAATTGTACAGATCACAGGCAGGCAGGGGCGCTTTAGCATCGAATGGCCCATCTACAAGAGTATAGCGATGACTGATACTGTTCTCCTGTGCGATTGTATTTTTCAAATTTTTTTCGCACCCGGAGAGAAAAGTTGCATAGCTCTCGCCGCTACACATACACACTGGCCTGTATAAGAGGATGTCAGCTAATTTGCACGCGCCAAGGTTTATTTTGTTTTGATGAAAACAGAGTATCAATATCATGATGCTTTATATGAAAGCGATGTATAAGTCTGATTTGAGCTATGTAAGAAAAATTATAAATTAAAAAATTTTCTCTAGCCTTGAAATTATTTTCTTTATTGAACGAAAATTATTTTTTTGAAAAAAAAGTGCCGAGAGATGAGCTCGAGGCTCCAGAGATCACGAGCATGCATAGTTATTGAGCTCTCCTCTTTGGGTAAGTATTCGCTAACTGTCTCTCTCTCTCTCTCTCTCTCTCTCTCTCTTTTCTGTATGCATATCTTTTTCCATGACTCGAATCTTTCTATCACAGCAATAGCGGGCTTTTTTATATTTTTCGATGTATACCGAGTATTCAAGTATGAAACTACGAGATTTCTCGATTTTTCGAGGTGCGTGAAATGCATCATCAGCAGAGCAGCAGCCGGCTACAGGCCGTCTTCGCTTAATGCTGCGAATATCTTCTCCTTATTTTTATATAATGTGATTGTAGATATTTGTGTGCTTCATGCCGCTTAGTAATATAATTTAATATATATTTCACCCTCAAGATCGTTAAACCTTATAAATATTATGCCACCCACTTATGTATTCAATTTTAAAAGTATATTTTTTATGAATCGAAAATTTCTCTTTTGCCTTGAAAACATTTTTCTTTATCGAACGAAAATGATTTTTTCGGAAAAAGAGCCGAAAGGTGAACGCGAGGCACAGCCGAGAGGTACGGCAGAGATCACGAGCATAGTTATTGAGCTCTCTCTCTCTCTCTCTCTCTCTCTCTCTCTCTCTTTCTGTATTCATATCTTTTTCCATGCTCGAGAGTCTTTCTATGGTAACAATAGGGGGCATTTTAAACATTTTTCGATGTACACGGAGTATGCAGGAATAGCACCGTGAGTTATGGCGATTTCTCGAGATGCCCGAAATTCATCAGTAACAGGGCAGCAACCGGTTACGTCGCCGTCTTCGCTAAATGTTGCGAGGCACTTCTCCTTATTTTTCGCTCAATGTGTGCTTATCTCTATCAATCCCCCCGTGTCTCTGAATATACATAACTGCCTTCATTTACGGGGGTTCGAACGCTGCTACTTCTTTTGATACACATTTTTTCACGGGTCATGAATATTAAATTTTACTATTTTTTCTTTGAAAAAAATAAAAGCAACCGGGAATCGTTTGTCGATCGTTCGTTTATATCACTCGTATGAAAAATGTTTCCGAGAAAAATTATTTAAATTTCGAAAAATTTAAGAAAACTTAGTTTTGAAACTCATTCGTTTCGTTCATTTGTATAGTTCGTTCGTATCGCCCCTATCGTAATGATTTCGTCGTAATAATTTTACATGAAAAAACTTTTTTCAAAGACGATGATTTTTATTATAAATTACATTAAATTGATTGGAAACTCGCTCTTGTCGTTTGTTCGTGCCGTTAGTTCGTTCGTTTCGTTAATTCGTACAATTTCAAAAAAAAAAGAAAAAAAATGTCCGAGAAACAAAAATGTTATTGGAAACCCTCTCTCGTCATTCGTTAGTATTGCCAAAATTTTTATTGGAAACTCGCTTTCGTCGTTCGTTATTATGACTCGTATCGTTCCTTTCGTAATAATTCTACTTGGAAAAACTATTTCAAAGAAAAAAGACTGAGGAAAAATATTTCGGAAAAAGATTTTTTATAATAAATTTAATTGAAATTGATTGGAAACTCTCGCTCTCGTCGTTTTCTTAGTTCATCCGTATCTCTCGCTCGCATCGTTCGTATTAGTTGCTCCGATCGATCATGTTTTATTAATTTTTAGAAGAAATGTTTGAGAAACGAGCAACTTTATTGGTAATTCGCTCTGGTCATTCGCGCGTATCGGCTTTTCGTATCGCTGGTATCGTTTATGTCGCAATAATTTTACATGAAAAAGCTTCGAACATATGTTTAAGAAACGAAACCTTAATTACAAACGCCCTCTCATCGTTCGTTCGATCGTTCGTTCATTCGTTCGTTTGTTCGTTCGTTCCTTGGCTCCTTCGTTCCTTCCTTCCTTCCTTCCTTCCTTCCTTCCTTCCTTCCTTCCTTCCTTCCTTCCTTCCTTCCTTCCTTCCTTCCTTCCTTCCTTCCTTCCTTCCTTCCTTCCTTCCTTCCTTCCTTCCTTCCTTCCTTCCTTCCTTCCTTCCTTCCTTCCTTCCTTCCTTCCTTCCTTCCTTCCTTCCTTCCTTCCTTCCTTCCTTCCTTCCTTCCTTCCTTCCTTCCTTCCTTCCTTCCTTCCTTCCTTCCTTCCTTCCTTCCTTCCTTCCTTCCTTCCTTCCTTCCTTCCTTCCTTCCTTCCTTCCTTCCTTCCTTCCTTCCTTCCTTCCTTCCTTCCTTCCTTCCTTCCTTCCTTCCTTCCTTCCTTCCTTCCTTCCTTCCTTCCTTCCTTCCTTCCTTCCTTCCTTCCTTCCTTCCTTCCTTCCTTCCTTCCTTCCTTCCTTCCTTCCTTCCTTCCTTCCTTCCTTCCTTCCTTCCTTCCTTCCTTCCTTCCTTCCTTCCTTCCTTCCTTCCTTCCTTCCTTCCTTCCTTCCTTCCTTCCTTCCTTCCTTCCTTCCTTCCTTCCTTCCTTCCTTCCTTCCTTCCTTCCTTCCTTCATTCGTATAGTGAAAAATCCTTGAAACAGGATGGGGTCATCGAAGCTTCTAGAAGCTCATTATTAACTGTACAGAACACCATCCTGTTTCAAGGATTTTTCACTATAGCGTGGATTTTTCACTATTACGTCGTAAATTTTAAAGAGTTTCATAGAGATGGTGATGTGAATCGTTTAAAAGCTGATTTTTTTCGTCATTATCAATCGGTTTACTCTGGTTCGATGCACGGAAAAATGGCATTAACATGGAAATAATTTTGGCTGTACAAGGTTTTAAGAAACCTATGAATAAGTTTGTGGTAAAGGAGCTGGCAGCAGTTGAAATTCATTTTTCCTCGTGAAATTATTACGATATGAACGATACGAGTGATACAAACGAACGACGAGAGCAAGTTTGTAAGAAATGTTTGTTTCTTAAACATTTTTCCGACATTTCTTCTGAAAGAGTTTTCGAATTAAAATCATTATGAGATGACCGATACGGGGCAATACGAAAGAAGCGTACGAACGAACGGCGACTGCAAGCTGTCGCCGTTCGCAAAATTTTATTCATAACTTGTTATGAATGAAATTTCGTTTCCTAAACGCTTTTACGAAATTTCTTTCGATAAATTTCTTTAATCACGAGCAATACGAGTAAATAATGTGAGCGATATGAACGAACGATACGAACGAACGACGAGAGTCGGCTTCCACTGAAATTTTTTTTTTCTCACACCTTTTTTAAAATTTTTCCGAACAAGTTTTCCAAGTAAAGTTATTACGACGTGAGCGATACGAATGAACGACACAAATAAACGGAAGGAGCGGCACGGATGAACGAAAAAAACAAATGATACGAATGAACGAACAACAAGAGTGGGGTTTCCAATAAAATTTTTCTCAAACACCTATTTTTTTAAAATACTTTCCAAAATTTTTCGAAGTAAAATTGTTATGGCACAAACGATACAAATGATACGAACGATACGAACGAACGACGAGAGCGAGTTGTCGATATAATTTTTCCAAGTAAAATTTTCACGACACGAACGATACAGGCGATACGAAAGAACGATGCGAATGAACGACAAGAGTGAGTTTCGAATAAAATTTCGTTTCTCAAAAATTGTTTAAAAATAATTCCGGAACAAGTTTTTCAAAAGTAACATTATTACAACACGTGCGATACGAGCGAATGACAAAACGAACGATGCGAACTAACGAAGGAATGAAGGAACGAAGGAGCGAAGGAACGAAGGAACGAATGAACGAACGAACGAACGAAGAAACGAATGAAGAAATAATGAAGGTGCGAAGGAAGGAACGAACGAACGAACGAACTAATGAAGGAACGAAGAAGCGAAGGAAGGAACGAACGAACGAAGGAACGAAGGAGCCAAGGAACGAACGAACAAACGAACGAATGAACGAACGATCGAACGAACGATGAGAGGGCGTTTGTAATTAAGGTTTCGTTTCTTAAACATATGTTCGAAGCTTTTTCATGTAAAATTATTGCGACATAAACGATACCAGCGATACGAAAAGCCGATACGCGCGAATGACAAGAGCGAATTACCAATAAAGTAGCTCGTTTCTCAAACATTTCTTCTAAAAATTAATAAAACATGATCGATCGGAGCAACTAATACGAACGATGCGAGCGAGAGATACGGATGAACTAAGAAAACGACGAGAGCGAGAGTTTCCAATCAATTTCAATTAAATTTATTATAAAAAATCTTTTTCCGAAATATTTTTCCTCAGTCTTTTTTCTTTGAAATAGTTTTTCCAAGTAGAATTATTACGAAAGGAACGATACGAGTCATAATAACGAACGACGAGAGCGAGTTTCCAATAAAAATTTTGGCAATACTAACGAATGACGAGAGAGGGTTTCCAATAACATTTTTGTTTCTCGGACATTTTTTTTCTTTTTTTTTTGAAATTGTACGAATTAACGAAACGAACGAACTAACGGCACGAACAAACGACAAGAGCGAGTTTCCAATCAATTTAATGTAATTTATAATAAAAATCATCGTCTTTGAAAAAAGTTTTTTCATGTAAAATTATTACGACGAAATCATTACGATAGGGGCGATACGAACGAACTATACAAATGAACGAAACGAATGAGTTTCAAAACTAAGTTTTCTTAAATTTTTCGAAATTTAAATAATTTTTCTCGGAAACATTTTTCATACGAGTGATATAAACGAACGATCGACAAACGATTCCCGGTTGCTTTTATTTTTTTCAAAGAAAAAATAGTAACATTTAATATTCATGACCCGTGAAAAAATGTGTATCAAAAGAAGTAGCAGCGTTCGAACCCCCGTAAATGAAGGCAGTTATGTATATTCAGAGACACGGGGGGATTGATAGAGATAAGCACACATTGAGCGAAAAATAAGGAGAAGTGCCTCGCAACATTTAGCGAAGATGGCGACGTAACCGGTTGCTGCCCTGTTACTGATGAATTTCGGACATCTCGAGAAATCGCCATAACTCACGGTGCTATTCCTGCATACTCCGTGTACATCGAAAAATGTTTAAAATGCCCCCTATTGTTGCCATAGAAAGACTCTCGAGCATGGAAAAAGATATGGATACAGAAAGAGAGACAGAGAGAGACAGAGAGTTGAGTTGAGTTGAGTTTTATTATCTGCCGTGGTATGCCATAGGCACTGTACATAGTTTTTTTTTTTTTTTTTTTTACAAACGATTTTAAATACTAAACTAAGACTAAGTAGTAAATTTAAAACTAAACTTAAGGTTACTCGTGGGTTGTTTGACCCTCTAAATCGAAGAGATATTCGAAGATGCACAGCCTGAAAGCGGCACGACACTGAATACCCTTTAGCCCAGGTGGTAGACTATGCTAAAAATATTTTGCCGAATAGGCAAACGAATTTCCGAGAGCAGCGGTTCTGTAGGGAGGAATAACGATGGTTTCAGGGTTAGATGACCTCGGTTGTCTAGATGGAGTCTCTCGAAGGGGAAAAAGGTGGAGGAGGTAATCAGGTTGGTGACCATCGACGATGTCATAAATGAACATTCCTAGAAAAAAGAGTCGTCTCGATCTGGCTTTAAGCCATCGAAGACGTCGGCGATAGGGGGTGAGATGATCGTCAAGTCTAAGGTTGTAAACAAAACGGATAGCACTGTTTAAGAGACGATCGATCTTGAGATCAAGCTCTGAGGTGAGGTCATTGTATACCAGGCAGCAATAGTCGATGACAGGAAGGACTAAAGATTTGACAAGCGTAATTCTAAGATCGACAGATAAGGCGCTACGATTATATTTGAGCTTGAAGAGTGTGAAATGAACTTTTTTAGATACATGCTTTATGTGACCCTTCCAGGAGAGTGAGGAATTCATAATGACGCCAAGGTTACGGGCTTCGGTGACATAGGGAAGGGTGACGTTATTAAGCGTAATAGGAGGAAGAGCGTTTAGGCTGAATTTATTTATGTGGGCGCTACTGCCGAGGATCAAGATGTTAGATTTAGAAAGGTTTAGAGTGAGACCGTGATTATTTGCATAATTTGAGATGGCATTGACGTCTTGGGATACTGAGTGAAGGGACGAGATGAGATCACTAGGGGAACAGGACAGATATATTTGAAGATCGTCAGCAAACAGCATGTATCTAGTGTGAGACAACGAGGATCCGATATCATTGATAAAGAGAGAGAATAGAAGGGGCCCTAGGACGGATCCTTGTGGAACACCGCGAGTGATAGGGACGCCGGTGGATGTATTTCTGTTTAGATCAATGACGGATTGGGATCGCCCTGAGAGATAATGGTATCGAAATTGTAAAGTCAGTTTGGAGAAGCCGAGGATATGAAGTTTTTGGAGAAGAATATGGTGGGGAACCGTATCGAATGCCTTACTAAAGTCGAACAGTATGAGGATCGTGAGTTTCCTGTCATCGACCGCCTGTCTGATATCCTGAGAGATTTTTAAAAAAGCAGTCTGGGTGCTGTATCCCTGACGGAAGCCAGACTGGAAGGGGTCAAGAAGATTGTTGGCAGCGAGATATTGTTTTATTTGGCGAGATAAAATTTTTTCAAAGATTTTTGATACATCGCTAAGGTTAGCAATGGGACGTGTGTCTCCTAATGACGTTGGTGGATTCTTCTTGAGGAGAGGTCGTATGAGAGCTTGTCGACCGGATGACGGAAAGTAACCTATTCGAAGGCATATATTGAAGAGAGTGGCAAGGATATCAGCGGAGAGCGGAAGGCTGTGATAGAGAGAGAACATACATAGTCCATCGGGTCCTTCAAGGAGAGAGGGATGATCGGAGGCTGATAATAGAGCAGATACCGCGCTGGGAGAAATCGCTGTAAACTCGAAATTAACGTTAGAAAGTGGGTTGTCGAAGGTAGTAGACAGAGTCGGCCAATCGCAGGGCCGCGCATCTCCGGAAATAGCAGCGAAGTGCTCGCTTAATTCTGCGCATGTAAAAAAAGAGAACGGTGAAAGAGGGTGTGACCGAGTTAGGCCTAGGTTTGATAATTCGCGCCATAGTTTAGAAACATCAGTGATTGAAGATAGTCTATTTGTGTAGTGAGCGGTTTTGGCTTGAGATATATCTTTTTTTAGCCTGTCTCGGTGGGCTCTGTACACGAGAAGGTCAAGAGCACAGCCAGATTTTTTATATTTGTTGTAGAGCGAGTTTTTTAAGGATATCTGAGATTTGAGTTCGGGATTAAACCAAGCGGGATGTTTGGGGTTGGTGCAGAATGTAGTAAGAGGAGCGGGATTGTTGAGCGAGTTTACGAGTGAGGACGAAAAAAGGGCAAAAAATTCGTCTACTTGCTCGGAATTTATAGATGGTGACGAGAGTGCAAGAATAAGCGATTGGAGATCAGTCGTAAGCGTTTGACGGAACATATCGGGGTTGAAATTTTTAATACAGCGACGCATCACGGTGCGTGAGAGCGAAGGGCGAGAGGGCAGGGAAAATACAAGTTTGATGAGATCGTGGCCAGCGATGAAGGGCTCTTGAGATTTGACGAATTTGATGACCTTGTCAGCTGAGTCGACAACAAAAATGTCCAGCCATGTGTCGGATGTTGCTGTGTGGTGGGTGGAGGAGGAGTCAACTAAGTGTAAGGCATGAGTAGAGATATGTTCACGAATATAGACGGATTCAAAGTTATCTGTGAGTAGGTTGCAATTTAAATCACCACAAAATATTAGATTTGAGTAATTGTGGGAGAGAGATGAAAAATAGTCAAAGAATTCCGATGGTAATAGGCCTTTTGGTCTTCTATAAATAACTGCGAACAACAATTTCAACGTGATGTGGACGGAGATCTCGAGTATTAGAAATTCGGGGGAGTTGAGAGACGTGTTGTCGGACAGCTTTAATACTCTAAACTTTAAATTGTTGCGCACCAGACACGCAACACCCCCACCCCGACAGAGCCTTCGATCGTGACGTACAAGTTTGTAGTCATCTATCTTCAACAGGTCGTCGGTGATTCCTGGGTGGAGCCAGGTTTCGGTGATCCCGATGATATGGGGAGAAGACGTAGTTAAATATATTCTCAGCATATCAATATGCGCAAGGAGGGAGTTAGCGTTAAGGTGAACTATAGTGATTTGGCCTGGGTCTGAATTAGGCAAGGGGGGGGGGGGGGGATGCGTAGGATGAACATCTGAACCGCCTGGTGACCGTCAATCTCGGTTTGCGCTTGGAGTTGAACGCAGTGTTGAGAGATCGTCGAACGAGTGTAGCGATAGTGGGGGTTCTCCTTGACGCAGACGAATGCAGACATGGTCTGCTTCAGGCCAGACGCTGTGGAAGCCTTTTGATTTACGGAGTTTGGTAGCTTCGCGCAACACTTTGTACTGTGGGGAGGGTAAGAGCCGGTTTATGAAGATGCGGTCGTGAGAACGAGTGGTGAAGATGTCGGAAGCGGCAATGGTGCCCTTTTCGCGCTTCTTTTTTAGGATGAACCATGAGACTGATTTAGATTTTACTGAGACGACGAAGGTGCGTCTTGAGAGCCTGGGGGGTGATTCGGCAGTCGACGAAGATGGAGGATGCACAGCTGAGTTATTGTTGATTGGTGAGGTCATAAGGCGAACTTCGAGGATGTCACCACGTAACTCGGGAATCGATACAAAATCGAAGATTTTCGCAACAATGGCCCTTGGTTCGTCCGGAACATCCGACGGAATGCCGGAGATTATGATTTCGGCTGACTCAGTAGGCACGATGAGAGTGGTGGCAGATGAGAGGTTTTTTACATGATTTTTTAGCTGAGTATTATCATGTTTGAGATTTGAGATCTCCTCTTTTAAATTGTCGATCTGAGAGATGATCGGGGCCAACCGAGATGTAGATGCAGCCTGGGCCGCAGAGATGGATGCGACTTGTCTCTCCAGAGCAGCATGAGAATTGGCGAGATCAGATACAGAATTTCGGAGGTCGTCGACGCTGGTGACCACGGATGAAATCTTGTTATCGAGCTTGTCAAATTTGTTGAGAACCTTTTCGGAGAAGGATCGCATCTTGCGCCATACGTCGGAGATCGTAATATCCGATGCTGTAGTTTGCGTACCAGGAGCGCGTGTACGAGTCTCATCAGCTATAGTGGATGAGCTCCGTTCCGGGGAGGGATCCGGAGTGCGTGAGGTTTTTTGCGATCGATTAGCGATACAGGAATCACAGATAAATTCGCTCGGGTCGCCGAGTTCGTCGGCCGAGATATCATACTCCTCAGAAAGGCATTCAGTATGGAATGATCGCGAGCAGCCTCCCTTGCAGACACGACAGTCAGATTTTTTTGCGTATTTGTAGCAGATTCCGCATCGACTCATTTTCAATAAATAGGCAGAATAGCGATAAGAAAAAGACTGACGAGAAAAAGACTAATGAGTGATTTGATGTAATACCGACTGATATTGAGCGATTGACGTTACCATATGGAGCTTGGCGGATTTTACGCAAATTATGGACTATGGTAAGACTAATGAGTGATTTGATGTAATACCGACTGATATTGAGCGATTGACGTTACCATATGGAGCTTGGTGGATTTTACGCAAATTATCGACTATGGTAAACGAAAGCTCGATACTTATCGAGCAAGGTGATCGATGGCGTAAACATCTACACGTTCGATGGTAAGATGGTTAGTTGTGTGGGCGTTGATAACAACGGTGATACTAGTGAGAGAGAGAGTGTAGATGTGTCCATGCGGTGAGTCAACGAATCGCACGGGAGTAGGGAGATCGGCGATAACTGTGTGATGTATGTGTCGAATCGGCTGATAGGCGCATGCGTTGGTCACGTGAGATCTGTGTGTGTGAGTAAGATGACAGGTTGAAGATCCCTAACACTATTCTGGAACCGTTGATCGAGGAAAATAATTGATACACCATTCATCGACTTTTTAGGGCTGGCGATGAAAAATCCAAGAAGCCGATTATGACAGTCGATGAATGGCACTGAGAGCTTGCCAATGCTGTAACAAAAATGCCCGTAGGCAGAGAAACAGCAAAGATATGTCAAAAATTTAACGGAGCACAGAAGAACGTGACTGGCAAGTACTCACACAAGAGAATGAGCACAGAGAGAGAGAGAGAGAGAGAGAGAGAGAGAGAGAGAGAGAGAGAGAAAGAGAGCTCAATAACTATGCTCGTGATCTCTGCCGTACCTCTCGGCTGAGCCTCGCGTTCACCTCTCGGCTCTTTTTTCGAAAAAATCATTTTCGTTCGATAAAGAAAAATGTTTTCAAGGCAAAAGAGAAATTTTCGATTCATAAAAAATATACTTTTAAAATTGAATACATAAGTGGGTGGCATAATATTTATAAGGTTTAACGATCTTGAGGGTGAAATATATATTAAATTATATTACTAAGCTGCATGAAGCACACAAATATCTACAAACACATTATATAAAAATAAGGAGAAGATATTCGCAGCATTAAGCGAAGACGGCCTGTAGCCGGCTGCTGCTCTGCTGATGATGCATTTCACGCACCTCGAAAAATCGAGAAATCTCGTAGTTTCATACTTGAATACTCGGTATACATCGAAAAATATAAAAAAGCCCGCTATTGCTGTGATAGAAAGATTCGAGTCATGGAAAAAGATTTGCATACAGAAAAGAGAGAGAGAGAGAGAGAGAGAGACAGTTAGCGAATACTTACCCAAAGAGGAGAGCTCAATAACTATGCATGCTCGTGATCTCTGGAGCCTCGAGCTCATCATCTCTCGGCACTTTTTTTTCGAAAAAATAATTTTCGTTCAATAAAGAAAATAATTTCAAGGCTAGAGAAAATTTTTTAATTTATAATTTTTCTTACATAGCTCAAATCAGACTTATACATCGCTTTCATATAAAGCATCATGATATTGATACTCTGTTTTCGTCAAAACAAAATAAACCTTGGCGCGTGCAAATTAGCTGACATCCTCTTATACAGGCCAGTGTGTATGTGTAGCGGCGAGAGCTATGCAACTTTTCTCTCCGGGTGCGAAAAAAATTTGAAAAATACAATCGCACAGGAGAACAGTATCAGTCATCGCTATACTCTTGTAGATGGGCCATTCGATGCTAAAGCGCCCCTGCCTGCCTGTGATCTGTACAATTTTAATTCATTCTTTGCCCTATATGTAAAAGAATTGCTGCTGCTGAACGATACCGCGTGAGCATGCCTATAGTTATTGACTCTCGAGCGCTACGGAACGGTACCTTGTTACCTTACCAATGTTCATTCGCAGCGTATACCTATTGTATCTGTAGGTATACTCGCGTTGCATCTTCAGACCACATTATATACATTTAATATATTATTCTCCATACGAATAAAAAAATGAGCGAATTCGAGCAAACTTGGGCGACGATGAGACATGCACGTGGTGCTGACGGTGCATTTCGCGCGCGCCGAGAAGTCTTCATAATATTATCCCTAAAGGCGTGTGGAGCTTGCTTCCAAGCATCTGTAGAGCTCAGTAATCGTCGTTCTTTTAATCGTGTAACATAAGGAAAACGTTCTCGCAATGTCAATCGGCTAAAATATTATTCGTTCAAATAATTTATGTGCCCTCAGGATTAACGTGTGTGCTCGTGCTAATAAAAATATTTCATAAAGACGGGACTCGCGGAGATAAGTATAACGAATATATCTGTGCGGGTTTGCATTCTATCGTTTTTCAAAATAATTCCTGCTGTAGATCACTCAAAACCTTATTCGTAGGA
The DNA here is from genome assembly GCA_963564615.1 of Rhorus exstirpatorius. Classification (NCBI taxonomy): domain Eukaryota; kingdom Metazoa; phylum Arthropoda; class Insecta; order Hymenoptera; family Ichneumonidae; genus Rhorus; species Rhorus exstirpatorius. The sequence goes on from OY751313.1 coordinate 29,159,838, forward strand.
ATATCGGAAAAAATTTTGGAGTCCTAGTACGAGTGTTTTTAAACTCCTTCGCAATTCTACTGTGCGGTGATTTTTTTTTCACGGATTCGGAATAAATTTTAGTTACCGAAATAACGAGGGAGAATAGTGAGAGAGAGACAAAATGTGCGCGAAAAACAGAAAGTGTGTGCGAGAGAAGGAGAAAGAGAGGAAAAACCTAAGTGACAGGAGCGAGAGAGAGAGAGAGAGAGAGAGAGAGAGATGCGCCTAATAGCCTCGGAAGAAGCATAAGTAAAAAATAATCACAAATCGGAGAGAGAGTGGAAATATTAAAAATAATAATAAAAATAATAATAATTATGAAAGTAAAAAATAATAATCCAGAGAGAGAGAGAGAGAGAGAGAGAGAGAAAGAGAGAGTATTGAAAATAATCAAAATAAATATTAATATTAATAATAATAATAATAATAATAATCGGACCACTATGGCGAGCCCTCAGAACTCTTCCCCCCACCACCTCTCCCCACCATTACCCCCACCACGCTCGGAAAGAGGCTCCAGCGCGGGGGAAAAGTGGAGGGGATAGGAGTGGGGATATGAGTAGGGGTCGCCATAGTGGTCCATATACTACTCCCATTATTTTGATCATTCAAAATATTTTTAGAACGATTCTCAATATTTTGGGAGTTTATCATGTCTTTCATTTTTTTTGTTCTTGTTTTTTTATCGTTTTAGTAGTTTCTTTACATTAGGAACATTCAAAATATTTTTAGAACGATTCTCAATATTTTGGGAGTTCATCATATCTTTTTTTTTTAGTAGTTCTTTAACATGAGGAATATTTAAAATATTTTACAACGATTCTCAATATTTTGGGAGTTCACCATATCTCTTTTTTTTTGTTTTTTTTCTAAGCGTACCGTGATTACACTTATCCATTATTTCGAACATTCACAATATTTGTATAACGATTCTCAATATTTTGAGAGTTTATTATATCTAAAATTTTTTTTTTAAATCCGTAGTTCCTGAAGGATGTATGGGCCTGCAGTCCCAACCAATAAAAGTTTCGCTGAGAATTTAAAGTACTTCGCGTTGAACCAAAAATCTGAAAACAATCAACCATATTGAAGATGATAACAATATCGTTTTCTAATAAAAACAATGCTGAAAAACTATCAAAAGATTGTTTAAACAACAAATTTTTGCAAAAACTTCCCGTAAAAATGTTTTTCGATTATATCTAACAAATTCCTCGATTTTTCTGAATACATATGAATTTTTCAAAAATTTTATTATGGTTTTTAATTTGTGTTTTTTAGGATTTTGAAAAACTGTATTTATCAAAGTATTCGTTTGATGATCCGAATACTTCGTGAAGTTAATATGAACCTTTGTACGAGAACATATCCAAAATTCACCACTTTTCTTGCAATTTTAAAAATAAAAAATTTTTAAAAACAAAAATAAAGAAACCATAAGAAAATTCCTGAAAAATTCATATGCATTAAGAAAAATCGAGGAATTTGTTACATACAATCGAAATACATTTTTACGGGAAGTTTCTGCTACTATTTATTGTTTAAATAATTTTTTCATAGTTTTTCGGCATTATTATTATTATTAGAAAACGATATGATTATCATCTTCAATATGGTCGATTTTTTTCAGATTTTTGCTCCAACGCGAAGTACTTTAAGTTCTCACCAAAACTTTTCTCGGTTGAGACTGTACAGCCTTAAGGGGGGACAGTACTGAAATTGGAATTTTTTTTGTTTGTATATGGATATTTTTCAAATCTTGACAACTTTTATGAAACTTTTGAACTAGAAACTGACCAAAACTCAGGGTGTGTAGGTCAAATATTTTGTGAGTTATGGCTATTTTTCTAATTCTAAAGTATACTTCTTAAAAATGTTCCCTGCGCATACAGTGTTATCGCAGAGGGTTGAAATTTGTTCCTCGCACATATACTACCATAATCTAAAAATTTGCGGAAGGAATTTTCAAATAGACTTTATTTGGCTATTCAAGCTATTACCAATGCAGAGGTATTTTTTAAAATTATAATTTGTCGTACATTATGTACCAGAAAATAAGTTCTATTGACACTACGCCAAATTCCTTCCAGCAATTTTAAGATAATGTGCCCTAGAACATGTGTTTTAAAGGGGAAAGTGATCGGACTAAAACTAATGCGCAAGAGATTTTTTGAATACGCAAAAATACAATTCCGAGATAAACGCGATTGAATGAATTTTTCTTGGAACAATTCCTAAGAAGCAAAAAGTGAATGGGAAAGGCTGAATTTTGTTCTGTGAAGATTCCTGACGAATAGTAGTTGATATTGGAGTTTATTTATGGCCATTACAAGTTATCACTACTGGAAAAATTGTACAACTCACAAGAAGAGAGGCATAGATCCAGATGATGGATTCAGTTCAAACTCCTAGAATTTACTTCTTGGGGCAAAAAATGAAACCTACGCTGTTTAATTCAATCTCATAGGCCTTTCTTCTCTGTACGAGCCTAAATTTGTGATATTATTGAGCGATTCATCGATTACCTACGATGATCCAATATATGTCATTCTAATTGAACCTAATCACTCATGTTGATAAAAAGCGGCTGATTTACAATAAAAACATGTTTCTGTTTTACACAATAAAATTATCACAAGTCTCATCTTTAAAATTCACAATTTCTAGCGAAAGACGACGCTGTCAAATCTTTGTCGCTGCATCGGATTATCAGGCTCCGTGACCGGCTTGTCATTATGCATTCATTCTGTAATATATTTATACAATATGAAGTAAGCTCATTTGATATGAATCAAATCTTTTTTTGTAAGCTATGAAGCTTTTACAAAATTTGTAAGCTTACAAATTTCAAATACGTGTAACGTGTCGCAAGACCCATCCGACACTTGCGAACCAGCGATATCCAACATCAGTTTTACCATCACTTTATTGAAAGTATTGCAGATTCCGCAGATTACTACATATAAAACATGAAGCTTTGGAAAATTATCATACAAATTTGAGAAAAAATTACACTTTTCTGTTTCAAAAGTTTTCTCAGGTTGTTGGCTGTTCATAGTAAATGATTCATATCGCATATGTATATATGTGAGAAAATCAATATTCTATAAATTTAGGAGTGAACATTGCTGTTCATTTCATGTTTCAGAAATCACATTTAATCATTGGTACTTGGTTCACGATTCTCGAATTGCTTTAGATACACAAATATAACCCGATTTTGTGAAAAGAAAGGTTATAACAGCAGACAGCTGGACGAAACACGACAGATCTTACTTTGTAATCCGCACACCAACTTGGCTGGTGGCAGCACTCTTGTTGCGGTGTGACGATCGGACGCATATTACGACAACGCGCCGTGAATATAGAATACCTCGTATCGCGTGTCTACCATTCGCGCGCGACCGCGCTTTTAAACACTGCTCTTATACCACGGATTCGCGGGGTAAATTCAAACTTAAATTCGATCGTTCTCAAAATGCATCTGCTCCATAGGATATAAGATAGATATTCGATTCGTTTAATACTTTAATATAAGAATAGCATAAGAAATGTTTTAAGAATATACATATAAATATATATAAATTGTAAGGGTCTGCTGCTCGCTTCCTTTTTCTTTTCTCTTCTTTCCTCTACCACTTTAAAAACTTTCTCTCGAGATCCCTTTTTTTGTCAAACATTTGAAGTAACAAGGCACTACCCTTAACTTGAGTTTTACGGCAAACGAGTGCTGGCCACATGTGCGATTGTAAAAAGACGGGCTTTGTTCTCAACATCATGTAAGGCCTACGTGACTTTTCTTCAATTTCTCGGACTCCAGTTTAGTTTTTCACCCACCTAATAAACACTCAAATATCGGGTTTTACGAGTTAGAGGTCCAGGCATTCTTGGACCCCTTTTTGTCGAGCCCGCTTTGCGAATAGCCGTGGAGAAGGGCCTTCTGTCTTTCGTCACCAAATCCTTGAACAGGGCAAAGTATATAAGCGTTGCACATAGCTTGTAATAAAAAGGAGAGAGAGAGGGGGAGAGAGGAGAGCGAGGGCAGCTAGGCCTAGAGTGAAAGAGTGTAAGTGTAGGAGAGAGAGAGAGAGAGAGAGAGAGAGAGAGAGAGAGAGAGAGAGAGAGAGAGAGAGAGTCTTGGTGGTCTCATCGTGTGCGTGGCCCGCTTCATCCCCTGCGAGGGAGGGGCTGTACGTATGTGAGTGCATGTGCCGTGTGCGTGAGCAGAGAGAGAAAGCGCGAGTGCAAGGGAGAAAATATATACTCCCACCGTCGGGCTCATCGAGTCCAAGTCCTACGATTTTTAGAAGATAAGTTTTACTCCGTAGTCATCGGCAGAGGGAGAATAATCTTGACTTCCAACGGGTTCGCATGGTTGCACAAAACCGTCCGCGGAATTCGAGATCCATCTTTGCACTTTGCATTTTTGTTCGCGTATATTCCTATTATTAATCTAATAATAAGTCTAACTTCTTGTAATATCAATTTCAAATTCCTTTATTCTATTAAAATAGTTTGTGTGTCTCTAACTTTTATTTGATTCATTTGAACATTCCCGCGCCAAAGAGCTATTTCAATAGCTTTCCACAACAACGATCCCCTACAACTCTCGGTCTCGAAAAGACCGACCAACGAGCAAACCTTGGTGGCAGCAAGCCCCTGGGTCGTAACAGCGGAAACGAAGGAAACGAGATAGCCGTACAACTTTTTTTTTCTAATCGTTTGGCGATCGTTGAGTGAAGATTGGTGAACTAATTAAAACGTTCGGCGGTCAATAGTTTTTTTTATAAATGAATAATCAAAATTTTAACGTATTGACCGCCAAACATTTGAATTAGGCCACCAATCATTATCAAACGAGTTTCTTTCAATTCCAACGTGACCGTAAATTTTTTTATTATTTATTTGAAAAAAAAACTATTTACCGCCAAACATTTTCATTAGGCCACCACTCATCACCAAACGATTTCCCTTCAATATAATTAATTTGGAAATAAATGAGAAATGAAATAACGTATTTATCAGGCTAGCTTGACAACACGTAGACATTTGACAGAAGTCGTGTATCTCGATGAAAGCAATGAGTATAGGATAGGATAGAGTGGAAGCTACCATATGGCCGCAATGAGAATTTACGAATTTCAGCGCCATCTGTGAAGTCAAACTCATGAACCACACAGAAAAGGCGGTAAAAGCGCCATGTATTGTATATACGATATATCCTTGGTATACTCTTTGAATAAAAGCAATATTTTAAAAAAATTACAGATGCGAAAAGTATATCACAAATTGATCATTGCACAAATTATCCACGACGCTGACGACCGATGGAGGCGTTAGTATATCAAATACGACGCAAATAACGCTTTTTTTGGTTTATGGGGCTCAAAATCACATAAAAAAAAAATTTTTTCACTACCATGATATTTTTTATAGATGGAGGAAGGTTTCAAGGACATTTTTCCGACAAAAACGATAAATCTATTTTTTAGTCATTTTGCTCAAATTTTTCAGTACTGTCCCCCCTTAAGCATACATCCTTAAGCATACAGCGATTACAATTACCCATTATTTGGAACATTCAAAATATTTTTAGAATGCGATTCTCAATTTTTTTTCAATTCATTATGTCTTTTTACAATTTAAATTTTTTTCAAGAATTACAAATTTATGGTTCCACTAATCATTATAGGGTATTCGAGAATGGAGTTTGGATCATTAGTTTTCGTGTAGTTAATGATATCCAAAATGAAAATATTCATTTTCAGCCAATAGATAATATTTCCGGAAAATACTTATGAAAATTCCATTTATTTTACTGAAATATTGAATTTTATAATTTTTGTCCAACAAAACTAGGAAATGGGCGATTGAAGAATTCTGAACTATGATTAAAGAAAACTCGCATTTACAGCAGGTGCATTCATTGTGTTTTATTGTGTATATGTACATAAAGATATATATATATATTGTGACGGTACGACCACCTGAGCGACCGCAAGCGCACGGATGGCCGGAACGTCGCAGTAGGGCCCACCTATCAATCCGACCCCGGATAAAGGCGGGGAAATATCGCGGAAGAGCAAAGGTACCTCCTAATTACGCGGGGTTAACTCTCTCTCGGTACCTCTCCTCGGAAAGAGTACGGGGGGAGAGACCCGACTAAGGAGAAGGAGTACGTGAGGAGCACGCGAGCGCACGAAACCGACGCAAACCGGATAAAACTGGATATTATGACTCACCTCTCTAATTTCCAGATTTATCCATATTCGCAGATTCCCCGAAATTATAACCGAAAACAATTCGGAGAATATCGCGACGCTCTTCACCAAAAATCCCACTCAATACTGACCCGCCAATCAGATGATTGCGCTGGTCAGTACACGAAATCATATTTAACCACGAGACGAGCAAGACTCGCTCTCATTAAGTAATCACCTTTTGTGAGCATTCCACGTGGCAGACGTTGCTCTGCCAAAACTCTCGACATCTTATACCATTCTTGAAGCCCGGAGAGACCCGACGTCTCATCGAGGACTTCAAGGCACACCCGACAACAACGCGATCTACATCGTGTCTCCAATCTCGAATCGTCTTTTTAAAGACGATTCGAATTGACCACTGAATCGTCTTTTTAAAGACGATTCAGCTATAACGTAAACTCGATTCGTCTTTGTAAAGACGAATCGTACGTCAACTCATTCTCAATAAAGATTTCCAGGTACTAGGGAACCCGTCTCGAGTGAAGCCCTGGGCATTGCGCCCAGAAGTTGGATCTTGAGACGGGTGAACGTCTCAGAATACCTTTGACCCCTAGGTAGGGCACCTCGAACCGTGTGAAGCCCCAGCGATTGCCGCTGGAAGTTGGATCACGGCAAGAGGTAAATTTTGTTGGAGAACCCGTCATCTAAAACAGTCAGCGCACTCTTAGAGTGCGCACGCTCGGTAATTATTTCACCAACTCGTGGCGACGTCTACCCACGCGTTCTCGTCAAAACTCTGCGTGATTGACCAAGCATCACACACGACTCGACGTGACGACGCTACAAACACCAAACAAAACAACCAGAATTGCCCTATCCCGGATAATTAACTGTGAGACACATTTAACGAACTCATTAACTCGTTCAAATTAGACGCTTTCCTTTCACTAACCTTACCTTCTTGAAACAAACCTCTAGGCTTCCCCTTTTGTCAATATTTAAGTCGTATTGCAAAGCGACACATCACAAGTAACATATTAAATAAATTTTGACTCCTTACATTTTACGCTCGCTTCTCGAGAGTAAAATAAAGCGCTCAATTCCGCTTCTCGGAATTGAGACGACTTGGACCCCAAAATCCATTTTCAATGGCCGATGATGAAGGGTCAACCAACGCGCAGCACTAGTGCTCATAGTCGTGGTTAGCACTCTGAGGCTATTTCATTGAGGCTATTAGCATTCTTAGGATATTTCCGAAACTATTTATTCTATTCGTGGCAAGGTCTTAGAAGTGTCGTATCCCCACGGAGTTTTATAAAATTAGAATTAATTATAATTACTGATTGAACTCACCGTCGAACATGTTCCGGAAACTAGGCATCTCAACAGTACTGAATGGTGCCATACTCTCAAGAATGTAATTCGTTACATTCATTTCGAAACTTCGTTGTAAAAATTCAGAAGTTACCCTGTGACATTCTCGAACTCGATCGTCTTGCTGTTCGAATAAAGTCTTCCTATAATCCAGGAATGCCTGGTAATGATCTGCATGTATCCGCTGTAAATAAATAAACATATATAAACAGGTCACGTTCCCAATGAAAAAAAATGTCCTGAAATGTACCTTAATGTGCGTTGCAAAATTCGACGGTGATTTAAAGGAACCTTTTATCGTCTTATGGATTATGCACAATTTGCAGATACCAACGAGCGTCCCACGAAACGAAGATTTTTCCACGTCAATCTCGAAGTATTTTCCATCGGAAAATGCATGTTTTTTGCATTCCTCTATAATCAGTGCTATGTCATCTCGATCCTCAATAACACCGTCTTCCGTATTTCTAATTTCAATTTGCGAACTTGAAACAGAAACACGATTGTTTAAAACGGTATCAACAGATGCAGCAGCGTCTTGAGGCCAAAAATATAATTTGTAGCTTACAATTGCACACCGTCTATTGAATGAAAGAACGTTTGAGTATTGCCATCATCATTGGTCATCTCCTTGGATAGAATGAGGGTTTTAATCCTATTGTACGCAGCATGATCACAAGCTGTAACAAACGACATTAGAAACTTATACAAATAATACGAAAGAATAGCATTGGATATAGCGTAGTAAGGTTAATAGTACATACTTTTCAATTTATGGTACGTCTCCGTATCAAGCCCTTTGACTTCATGAGGTTCTTGATCATTAATTCGAAAGAATATCGAAAATACGATATCTGGTTCTTGATCGTCCATGGCGTCTATAAAAACAAGGATACCATCAAATTTGCGACAATTATAACAATACGATCATTTTTTTTGAAAAATGTATATGTTAAAGTACCTCTAACTCTACATATTATGTAGAATTATGAGTGTAGAATTAGGAGTGTACAATTAGGAGTAGGGTTTTATTTCCGTCATTTGTCTCCTATGTTTTTTTAATTTTGAATATAAAAAAATATTTATATTTTTTTTAAAACCTATGCCATTTAATCACTTTATTCAATCTATTTAATCACATTTCGCGGTGGCCAATGTTTGCAGGTTGTCATCAAGAAATGTGCCATGAAAAATGCTATGAGAATGTAAGACGTTTTTTACGAGTCTAGTATATGACCAAGCGCTTTAAACGTGCAAAAAAAACTGTCAATTTCGTAAACTCTTTGCGGGACTTGATTTTTTGTTTAATTTGAAGATAAAAAAATTACAAATCGAATTGACCTAATATAAGACGATTTCGACGAGTCCTTATCCTTGCAAGACGATGC